>JAAAKG020004453.1:0-21561 GCA_010014905.2 Druon quercuslanigerum | reverse complement strand
GAACTAGGTCCACTCTCGCTCGCCAGCGAGCCCCCCAATGCCAAATCAGGCTCAGCATCCCCTTTTTAAGGCGGACTTTCCCATGCACACCCCCGCGTCTCGCGGAAAAGTGGAGGCGTGATCCTCGCGTCGGCGCTCTCAGTGGCGCCTAGATGCTGGACCTGATATTTGGCTCTGTATTAGGGGTTGCTAGTCGTAAGGGGATGGAGAGTTACCTTACACACTTTTTAGTCAAAATCTCAAATTTTTTGTTGAAAATTCAACTATTTAATAGAAAACATACTTTTTTTTTAAAATTTAAACTTTGGTGTCGAAAAGTGAACTCAAATTTTTTTCGGATGAAAATTCAACTTTTCTTTTAATTTTTGTTTTGAATTTCAAAATTTATCCGTTTTAGTAGACATTACATCTTTCTTGGTTAAATATTTAACTATTTGTTTAAATATTGAATATTTTAGTTAAAATCACGAATTTTGGTAGAAAATTCTAATGTTTTGTTAAAAATTCGTTTTTCAGGTTGAAAATTTTAATAACAAATTTTCTTCTTGTTCGAAACTCATACATTAATGTTGAAAAGTCAAATTAAAATATTTTTTTAATGAAAATTCAAATAAATTTTTCTTTAAAATTTCCCTTCAATTAAAAACTTTTTCTGTTTTAGTAGAAATTTCATCTTTCTTGGAGTAAAATACGACTCTTGTTTAAAACTATCCATCATTTTTTTGAGTATTTAACTATTTTGTTTAAATCAATTTGTTTAGGAATCATTTTTGTTGCTTTGGTTGATTATTTAACTTTTTTGTTGAAAACTGATTTTTTTGTTGAAAATTTAACTGTCTGGGTAAAAAAAAAACTTTTTTGTTAATATTTATTTAAATAGTGTTTTTTTTTAAATTTAACTGTCTCGGTAAAAAAAGACTATTTTGTTAAGATTTCTTTAGTGAAAACGTAACTATTTTCTTGAAAAATTATTTTCTTGTCGTTGGAAATTGAATTTTTGTACAAAAAATTCGGCTTTTGAATTAAAAATTCAATAATTTAGGTGAACTTTGTATTCCTGTCTTGATTTTTTTTTAATAATTCGTTTTTCTGGTTGTAAAATTCATTTTTTTTAAATTAAACTTGATATTTTTTAGTTGATATATCAACTATTACACTTTTTTATTGAGAATTTATCTTTTCATGCAGAGAATTTAATTATTTTCGGATAATTTATTTATTTCTTTAAATATTCAAGTATTTTGTTAAAAAGTCATCTTTTATGACAGTCAAGGAATTTTTTTCTTCAAAAGAAATAAGTAAATTAAATTTTTTTAAATTTAAAATATTAAAGGTTTTCATTTATGAAAATTAATTTTCCACTTAACAGTTTTACTAACAATCAAATAAATGAACCTTCCAGTACGACGATACGAATTTTTATTTTAAAAAATTTCAAGCAAAAAATAAATTTTTGTTCAAAAACACTGAAAAATCATTAAATTTTAAACAAAATGAATAAATTTTTAATTAAACAATTGAATTTTTCTCATAAAAAGATGCATTTTCAATCAAAGGGGCGCATTTTCAAACAAGAAATTAAAATGTTATCAAATATTTTAATTTTGATGACAAAAAGACCAATTTTTTCAGAAGATAGTTAACAAAAAAATTAATTATTAACGAAGATAATTGAATTCTGAACCAAAAATTTAGACCTTTAACAAACGATATTAATTTTTGAACCAAGAAGACGACTTTTGAACAAAATACCTGAATTTTAAACAAAATAGTTGAATTATCATAAAGGAAAAAATTGTTGTCAAAAAAAATGAATTTTCATCAAAGTTGTTAAATTTTTAACAAAAGATCAATTTTTGACCAAGAAGATCAATTTTGATTAAAAAAACGAATTTGGAACAAAATACGTGAATTTTTTAATTATAAAGCCAAAAAGACGAATTGTATTCAAAAAAGTTAAATTTTCGACCTAAAAATATTTTAAATTTAAATAGATACATTTTCTAGAAAACAAAAAAATTTTAACATATAAGTTCATTTAAAATAAAATAATTAGATTTACAACTCTAATTATGAATAATAATTAATAAAAAAAATTTTTTTGTGACAAAATATTTCATCTTTACTTTGAACAATGGATTTTTTAACCAAAAGAGATGAATTCACAACGAAGCATGTAACAGTTTATATTTCAAACTTTTGATTGCATTTTTAATGAACAAGGATAATTTTTTAACCCAAAAGATTACATTTTTGTAAAAAAGATGAATTTGTAACGAAATGAATGAATTCTTAAAGAAAAAGTTGAAATTTCTATATAAAAATTAAATTAAACTAATATTAATTTAATATTAACTAATATTAAACTACAATAAAACAATTGAAAATATTCTTAAAAATGGCCGACAAGGGCCATCAAACCGTTGCAGCTAATAGGGATAACTACAATAAAACAATTGAAAATATTCTTAAAAATAATATTCTATATAATAATTTGAAAACCAGTTTAGTTCCTACAATGGAAAATAAATGTAACGACATACGAGTAGTCATCAGATGGGAAAATAAAAGATTGATTAATGATAGAGATCCCAAAACTCCATAAACCAAACTTAAGTTGGAGATTGATTGTTTCCACTATTGGTTTTCTTATTTCTAATTTATCGAAATACATATCTAATATTTTTAAACCAGTTTCACAAAAAACTAGTTGGTCTTTAAAAAATAGTTGGCAACTTAAAAATATTCTTAAAAACTTTAACGCATCCAAAACACAATTTTGACATGGATTAATTCTAAAAATGGATTGCTTGGTTTTCTCTAAAAACTAATCTAATGAAGGTATTTTGTTTTTATTTTCTTATGCGTACATATTTTAATTAGCAACATTAAAAATTATTATTGCATTATACATTTCATTAACTTATTCAAATAATTTTAAAAAAGGCACGCAGTGATGGCGAAACGTCAAAATAAATTGAGTTATAAGGGAAATCTGATTTTTTTTATTTTGATGTGACCGTAACACATAATTAAACAATTCTACAGTTCTATATTAGTTGTGAAAAAAAATTTCTTCTACAAAAAAAGTCATACTTATTTTTGTTTAAAATATTAATAATTGGTATATCACATACCTACATATTCCGCTTTTTTATGCAAATCCTATAATAAATCCTTTCTAATTCCTATAAATAATTTTTTTTAGCTGTCTTACATTCAATAATAAACATAAAAGATGTTTTGGTATTTCCATTGCCCTCATCCTATTTCATTTTTAATAGAATATTACTCATTCCTTATGATGACAATTTTTCTATTTCAACATGCTAAACTGAAGAACTTATTTTATTCAACGAAATTAAGATAGGAATAAATGTAACTAACAATATAAGTTTGTTACGCTGAGCCACGGTAACGTAGAGGTGAACTATAGACAGCACTACCGCCTAAGTGAAATTTTGCATATGCGTGGTAGTTTTTTGGAAAATCGCCTTGGTCATTAGATTCGTCGTCTCTGCTTCGATGATTATGCTCATGTACGTTGTACAATCGGAAAGAGTTGGCTACATAAAATTGACCATTTCCTATATTCATCTTAAAGATTTTTGGAATATGAAGAGCAAAATTAAAAGCAGAAAGTGAATCTGTCCTTTCAAGAAGTGCTCGGTAATGACGGTCTGCTATTCGTATAAAAAGTTGATCGTGCATGCTATTGACTTGCCCTCGATGCATCCAGGAAGGTATTTGCATTGCAGAGATTCGCACGAGAATTCCAACGAATGTAGAGTTGTTCCTCATTTTTACAAAACACTGGTTAGGAAGTAGATCCTTAAATCTAAGTGCATCTAATTTTGAAACAAAAAATTAAAATTCATGAATTTTTGCTAAGATTTTAATTTACAGAAAGATTTAATGCTTTCATGGTGATTTATTGTATTAAAAAAGATACTTTGGGTTTCAATCGTGTTCAAAACTGCAAATTTTGTCAACGTTTCGGGAACATTGTAGTTCACTTCTTCAGGCTGACCTGGAACCTCGGCAAAATTTATAGTTTTGTACACGATTGAAACCCGAAGTATCTCTTTTATTATAATGAATCATCGCGACTTCTCAAGGTAAGCTACTAACATTGTTAGCATTTAACATCATCCCAAAATTTTTAAGATTAAAAAACCATTAGGGAACGTCGAAAATTAAATTAATTCTACATAATATAAGTTTGCTCCTCTTAATAGAAAGAATAAAACACACCAAATTTCTCTTGCACATTACCTTTAAGAAACTATTAAATCTTCACCTTTTTCTATTAAACAGTCTAAGATTTGGCATTTGTCTACTTTGGACCGCATGTTATTCCACCAATCCCAACGGATTGACTATCTTTTCACTCTAATACTAAAATTAAAATTTGACAAATTATTCCCAGTAAGGCACGCACTACTAACTAGCACAGTACAAAAAACATCTTTGACCATCCTCTTTGCAGTGAAATAATTTTAGTCATATCTAAAGAACATAACTTTGCAGTAGCTCCAACTAAAATCTCGAAAAAAGAAATCATCAGAAACTTAGAATCGACAATCTAGACATACAACCTGAAAAAGCGAATGATATACGACGTAGGACGTCAAACATTTTACGCCAAGCCCAACTGTCTTCCTTAAACTTAACGAAACAAGAAAAGAGCGCAATTAAGGAACTTAATCGAAATGAAGACATTATAATATTAACCCCAGATAAAGGCAAGACAATAGTAATAATGAATTGAGAAAACTTTAAAACAAAATCATGGACCTTCTAACTGACGATACATACAAAAAACTTTAAAAGTGCCCCACCAAAAAAATAGTCAGTAAAACAAAAACCCTTCTAAGGAATACTAAAGTTGACAGCTAAGCATTATTTGAATTGATACCTACTAATCCCAGCTCTTCAAGACTTCAAGAACTTTCAAAAATCCACAAAAACAACATTCCAGGTAGACCGATCGTCAGCACTATAAAATTACCTACTTACAAGCTAGCGCGCTTCCTCGCCAATAAACTACAGAAAATGCAGGAAAACTTACAGAAAAATTTCACAGGAAACTCTATCACCCACGTTTAAAATTCTTTTGACTTTATCAAAAAGATACAGCAGATTCTCATTCGACCCTAAGACATCATAGTAAGTTTCAAAGGAAACATCTCTCTTTATGAAATAACCAATTTCTGATACAATTGATATTATTGAATCTTCTACAAACTTCCTCTCCGATCTCATGCCGTAGATGGGTAACTGTCTCAATAATACTTACTTCTCTTTCAATAACCAATTCTATGAACCAACCATAGGAACAGCAATGGAATCCCCCATCTTACCTGGTATAGCCTAAATTTTTATGGAACATCCAGAAACAAAAATCTTCAACCAATCCAATCTTAAACCGGAATTTTGGTTTCGTTACGTGGACGACACTTTTGACATCTGGCGACATGGAGCTAATAAACTAAATGAGTTTTTCGAGTTCATCAATCAATTTCATCATAATATCGAGTTCATCATAAAAATTGAACAAAACGGAAAATTACCTTCTTGGACGTACTAGTTTACAAAAGAACTGATAATACATTAGGGAATGAAGTTTACAGAAAACCCACTGATACAAATTGGTTCCTACATGCCGTCTCTCACCAGCATCCATCTCAAAAACAATTAGTCTTAACAATCTGTCTCTTTAACAGAAAAAGTTAAATTTAATAAAGAAATTGCAAAACGTTTACCAAATCCTAATAACCACCACCCTACCCTTCATCCAATGTTACACAGAACAAATAGGAAAAATTCTCAAAAAACACAATATGCAAACAATATTTAAACCACCTGCAAAAAAAGGACAACTTCTAAACAACCCTAAAGACATGAGAGTAAAGTCAGGCTAAAACATCTCACGCAATCAGCGCTAGCTAAACATATCGAAACAGGGCATACAATTTTATTTATAATACATTATATTTATTCATTTTATTGCAAAAACACACAATATTGTTCCAGGAAAACGAAGAGAAGCAATCGAAATCTTAATGCACCTGAATAACATCAATTGGGACAACGGGTACAATACTAATCCGATTTGGCTTTCCGTCCTTCCGGATTTTTTAAATAAGACTTGATTGACCAATCAAATGTGCCCTGTGTCTAAGGTGGGGCGCTCTGGCCAATAAGAGGCGATGTATAGAGTATACCTAAGAATAACGTAACCTGATACCTCAGTTTCAAGCCAGCCTTAAAGAAATGAACTAAAATATTCACGAAACGTCGGCAATATTCGTAGTTTTACACACGATTGAAATGTAAATATTGTTTATTTAAATAAAGTTATTTGTATATTTTTCTTTTTTTTGCGCTTTTGACTTTTGCGTTTCTGTTCTAAACTTAGTTTGAATCAATAATGAGCCTTTTTAGTTAATATTATAAATCAACTTTAAGATTAAGGGATTTTTAACATCTTGAAAATAGATTGAGCAGGACGGCAAAAATGACATCTTTTTCGTATTGAAAGACCGGTCCATATAAGCCCGTAGGATTTTAGTATTATAAAATCCAATCCGTTATCTAAATTTTTTATATACGTCAGTATTTTGAGATATCCTAACCTAAATGTGCAAAAATGGCAATTTTTAGCCATATTTGAGGGCATATAACATTATCAGCAATTTTTTGTACAAAAACTGCTAACGTGATCGTATAGCACTTCTTTTTACCTTTCATTTAAATTTTTTATCATCCCAAAAAGATTTTTCTTCTCCGGGTTATCGCACATCAACCATCTCAGTTCAACAAATATGACTAATAAAAGCCATGTTTGCACTTTTAGGCTACGATATCTCGAAAACCTGAAGTATATGAAATATTTTAATAATGGATTCTGCTTTACGATACAAAAATCCTTCGAGTCATATGGTCCGCTTTTTGGGTACAATATTGTCGGATTGTGTTATTTCTAGATTTAAATTTCAAATTTGAGATATAAAATCATTAGGGAAAATAAATAGCCAATCAGGTTTTTAACTACAATGACTATGAAATTTTAGAAATATATCGTTACAAAACTTTTTTTGGACAAAATTTAAATTTAAATTTCAAATTTTTTATAAATTTCAAAGAGTTAAGGGAACTTAATTCGAATGGTCCTTATAATGTATTTCTTTCAGCATTATTTCTTTGTTTGTGGGTTTCCTAGTATATCAGTACGTTAGTTCGAATTCTTATAATATCTTGTAATTTGAATTTATATCGATTGCATGTCAAATATTTATTTTAAATTTTAAAATTAAAATAGGTTTTCATTATGTTAGCACTAATTGAAGCCTGAGCAGAGATACAAACATTTAATTTTTAATTTTTTTTCCAACTGTAAGCATATCTTTATTTACTACTTTGTCAGATGAAATTGTTTGCTCAATAACAGACCTAATACTAATGCATACAAGAAATAATCCTTGTACAGTAATGTATTTTATTGATACAACGCTATCTCTGCTAAGGCTTTAATTTAAACATGATTTCCGAATAATTTAAAGCTAGTTAAATTAGTTCGTAAAAAAGGCGTCTATCAGACTACATTTATTATCATCCTACGGATCAGCAAATAAAATTACTTTGAGGTGATTGAAATCTTCTAATACGTGAAGAAAATTATCAGCCATAAAGATATCAAATTAACACACTTCTAATTTAAAGTTTACCAATGTCAATTTCAAGTTTACCAATTTTAACGTTTCAAATCTCTATCTAAATATTGGAAATAATTTTTTCTGTCCGCTGAAAATTAAGCTGATATTATTTCTAAACGAAACTTTTAGTTATAATTTTAGTACTTTTTAATTTATTTCAGTTTAGTTTAAATGAATACACAGCAAAATAAATAAGACCATGCAACTTTATTGTTTTTGATTTTTTTACGATTTAATCAAGAAACAATTTTAGGTTTCATTGTGTATGCTATTCCAAAAGTATTGTTGTTCACATCTGAAAATATTGCATGGGTATAGTTCTTATTCTAGCTATGACAATTTACATATCATTTCCAAAAATTAATGGGGAGGTGGTTATATTAAAAGTAACTTTTATAGAAGCAAAAGCGGCTTCTTTAAGTTACGAAAATGTAACACATTACTTTTTTTAAGCTGCACAATGGAAACAAGATACTTTAAAAAAAGGATCTTACCCAAATCTGAATCGTGGTGTGATGACACTAGTTGGCTCGAAGAAGCTTCTGCATGCTGAGGCGATTCTTGGGATTCCATATGCAAACTAAATTCTATAGAAAGAAATAGAAATGGATTAATTTTTACTTCCTTATTCTTATACACTGACAATCAATCAGACACATTTTTTTTGAGATCCAAATGGAATTAGCTTTTGCGACCTATAAAAAAATGCGTTCAATTTGAGTACACACATCCATTAAAGAAAAACAGTTAGGCTACTTCCCACCGGATATGGTCACGAATCTCTTTGAATATGAACTAGGTAATTCCAGGAATTATAAATAATTTTAAAAAAAATTTTACTTGATACATAAATTTGTTAAAGTAAAAATTATTATTTACTGGCGCTCATTAGACGTAAAATTCATAGGTTTTCAAAGGAAGCAACGATAATGTTTTTTTTTTTTTGCATTTTGTTAGGACACTATTTAAAAATTAACAATAAGTCAATTTTCATGTGTAAAACGAAACGGATTGATTTTTGTAGCACTACGATTGTGTTTCCAAGTAGTCAGTTGTTATTTGGTTTAATGATAAAATTTTATAATGCTTACCAATCGAAGTAAAAAATACGACCAGTCTAAAGACCTGATGACAAATCATCATCATTTTTTTAAGTCTAAAATAAATGATTAACGCGACTTTTTAGAACAGTGGTACTAATGATTATTCTGATATTTCAAATATACAGTAGCGTGAATCTGGTACATATGGTGCTTGATAAACCCAATAATTTATCTTTAAATTAAACGCAGATTAATATCTCACATATTTACGCAATGTTTGTTATTTCTATTATAAGAGTCTACGCAAACGAAGAAAAGTCGTATAAAAAAGAATTATATTTATTTCTTCATAAATCAAATAATTGCAATTTGAAAAATTTATTCTTATTCTATATTCTCATCCTAATAAGAGATATTGGTTTAATGTGGAAAAGACTTTTTGAAAAGAGTGTCACACAGTAATTTTTCGACCCAAAGAATATTTTTGAAATGCGTTACATATAAATTAAAGAAAAATAATAGTAAAAATAAGTTATAAATTTTATCATTCAATTGAAAATTTGACAATTATTTTAAAAAGGTTTCCTTTTTGTTTAAATACAAGTTTTTTTAAAATGAATCTTATTTGGTTAGACAATAAAATATTTTTTGATAAAATTCAACATTTTTTTGAAAATTTGCCTTTTTGATGTAAAAATTTTCCATCTTTAGTTGAATTTGTCTTTTTTTATAAAAATAAACCCATTTGGTGTAAAATTTAACAATGTTGTAAAAAATTCATACATTTTGGCTCAAAATTTGAATATTTAACAAAATAATAAATTATTGTTTACAATTCCTATTGGGGTATTGGACCATGAACTGGAATCTTCTTTTAATTAAAATGTTACTACTTTCAAAGGTTTTTTTCCCTCATAGATCTGTTCTAGAAGAAATTTT
Organism: Druon quercuslanigerum; assembly: GCA_010014905.2. Taxonomy (NCBI): domain Eukaryota; kingdom Metazoa; phylum Arthropoda; class Insecta; order Hymenoptera; family Cynipidae; genus Druon; species Druon quercuslanigerum. The sequence goes on along the minus strand of JAAAKG020004453.1, from coordinate 11,861 downwards.
ATTTTTCTCGAATGAAAATGTAATTATTCGTTTGAAAATTTATAAATTTTATTTTAAATTAATTTTTTTGTGTTAAAAAAAGTACAGAAATCTTTTTTCGATGAAAATTTAGCTTAAAAAAGTCTTTAATTAAAAATCCATCTACTTTAAGTGAAATGTTATCTTCCTTGGATACAAATTCAACTGTTTAGTTAGAAATTAAACTTGTTAGAGATGTTTTTTGTTTTATAAAAAAATTAATCTGTTTTAGTAAAAATTTCATCATTCTTGAATAAAAAATATACTATTTAGTAGATAATCTCACTATTTTGTTAAAAAAAATATTTTTGGCAGAAAAAATTCATCTTCTCAAATTAATAATTTAATTTTTGTACAGAAACTTTATTTTTACACTCATATCTTTAACTTGAAAAATTAACTAGAACCTTCTTTGAATGATAATTGAACTATTTGTTTAAAAATTTATCTTCTTGATTTGAAAATTTATCTGCTTTATTAAAAATTTCATTTTTTTTTATAAAAGTTATATTTTTTGGTTAAAACTAATTATTCTTTCCTTGATTATTTTACTATTTTATTACAAAGATTTCCTTAATTCACTTTTCATTGGAATCATCTTTTAAAGATTTATATTTTTAATTGGAAACTCGACTGATCAGGTGAAAGTTAAGCCACATTGTTTAGATTAATTTTTTTTTATTAAATAATATCTTTAGTTGAAAATTTGCCTTTTTAGTAGAAAAAGCCTTTCTTGGTTAGCCTTTGTTGTTTAGAAATTCACTAGTTTCGTAAAAAATTAATTCTTTGCTGAATTCATTTTTTTTAAAATTCAATTTTTTGTGGAAAGGTCTTTTTTTGGTTTAAACGTTATACAATTAAAAAAAAACTTTTATTTCTTTCTTGAGTGAAAAATTTTTATTGTATTGAAAATTCGTCATTTTGGTTTTTTTTCATAAAATTCATCTGTTTTTATTGAAATATAAAGTATGGTGTTTTTTGGTTGGACATTCTTCTTGTTATGATGTTATTTAACTATTGTGTTAAAAATTTAGTTGTCTTATGCAAAATTTAAGTACTCTAATAAAAATGCATCTTTTAGAGTAAAAAAGACATTTCTTTGTTTAAAATAAATGACTTAATCTGAAAATTTAAAATTTGTGTCTGAAATACTCTTTCATTCTATTGATAAAAGATTCTATGTTAAAAGTATTACAAGAATAAAATGCTTGTATTTTAATTATCTTAAGAAATTTGTTCAATTACACATTAAAGATAAATTAAAAATACTTAGGGAAGACAATACAGTACAGTCAAACTTGTTGCCAATTCATACTATTAATTCGAAAATTATTGTTGCTTCACCTTTCCATAGTAGCTTAACGTTTAAAGTTAAAATAATTTTAGGAGTTTCTAATATTAAAACCGTTTTTAGAGTTCATTGCAAAGGTAACAGATTTATAAAATTAGGTAAAGATGTTTTTATAAATATTATTTCAAATAATGTAAATTATAAAATTGATTCTTTAGAATCTCAAACATGTTTCATAGGCCAAACTGGTAGATCATAAGTAAATCAAAAAGATTTTTTAAAAGATTTTTAATCCTCTAGGTTTATTTGATATGTTAGATTAATTAAGAATGTTATATTTAAAATAAGTTTGACAAAATGACTTTCGTTATAAAGGAACTAGAATATCATGAGACCTTATTTGTTTAAAGTATGACAATTTTATAGCAACGTACCTGCCATTATTTCTATCATTGTGAATGCAATTATTATAAATTAAAATAACTTTTAATGATTTGAACACGAATTAGAGTCTCACCAGAGATGAAATATTTGTTTTTCTGTAATCTTTGTTCAAACTGTGAACATATCTTGATATACTGTTCTTCTGAATCACACTGTTTTTTCAACACCGAACCTACTTCTAATAAGTAGAAAACAAAATGCTTTAAACGGAAATATAGATTTTTATTTACACAACGTTATCTCTTGCAAGGCTTTAATTTTACTATGATTGTAGAACAATTTAAAGTTAGTTAATATAATGCGTAAATGGGGCGTCTATTAGTTTACATGTGTTATCACCTACGGATCAGCAAATAAAAATGTGATTTTCCGAAACGTCAAAAAAAATATCATCAAGTTGCCTAATGTGAGTATTTTCAAAACGGTGTAAAAATATTGGAATCAATTTTTTTTCTGCCTGCATTAATTTATGCAAAATAAAATTGGCTACAGCACTTTCATTATTTTTAAAGAAACAAAAAAACATATTAGACCATCTTATTTGATCGTTTTTTACCATTATAAAGCTTCATTGTGTATTGTATGCTGAAACTATTGTTCTTTACACCTAAAAGTACTGCACAGGTAAATTTTATTCAGAATATGCTTAGTTACTTTCAAATTAAAAAAATGAAGGAGAAGGAGGCTATATTAGAAGATACTTTTATGGAAGTGGTAACGATAAGGATGTAATCGAAAAAAGTAAGTTACCCAATTCTGATTCGTCGGGTGATGACATTGATTGGCTTGAAAAAGCTTCTTCATACATGGTCGAGCATTGGGATATCATTTTCATGATATAATCGATGTAATCGAAATGTAATCGATGTAATCGAAAAAAGTAAGTTTCCCAATTCTGATTCGTCAGGTATGACATTGATTGGCTTATAAAAGCTTATTCATGCATGTATGCGCATTGGGATTTATAATGTGCAACATAATTTATTTTTAAACTTAACGCAGATTAAAATCTCATGAATTTATGCAATATTTTTTATGCTTTCTTGAAACTACTATTCAAACAAACAAAAGTAATCTAAGAAAAATTATTACAGATTTAATGCTTTCACTCTAATTCATTATGAAAAACGAGGTACATCATTGGCCAATCAAGTTTTTTTTTCTATCATAAAAAGAACAGGTTCTGATACAGACTTATCTTTACGTTTTTTTTACGTTTTAGAGGAAATTAATTTCTTGACACGTGTATTATTGGCTCACAAAAATCGTGGAATGTACTGCTTCTAAATCTGAATTTAAAAATATTCCGTCACTAAAAAAAGCTGATTATGTAAGTAGCAAAAACCCGGTGGTAGAGAATGATGCCAATAATGATAAAAAGGAATGATGAAGCATGAAGCATGAAGCATGAAGCCAAATTTTAAAATATTAAAATGAATAATTATTGTTTTAAATAAGAAGGTTTTAAAATCAATTATCTGTTTAATATCTAATCTTGCAACACGTTTGGAAAAATATTACAGCAACTGTATATAACAACTAACCAGATGGGTTCTTTCAAGGGATTGGAAATGGGCTAATAGATAACAATGAGGAAACATTTGGAGATAATTCTGCATTTAAAATTGAATAAAAGTGTCAAATAATTCCGTTCTTGTAGCATGAGAATGAAAATTTAAATTTTAAATACAGAGATCAGACATATTTGCCTGTTCATGTGTAGCATTCAAACACATGATTTATCTAAATAGGAAGAGCCTATTTACCTACAGAAAAATTTGTCAAGAAATATGAATGAACTGTAGAGAAGTATTATCAACACCTAAAGAAGCACTGTAAGGAAACTTTATGGTAAATTTCCTATACATGTAATGGAAGTAATCACCCCATACACACATTAAAATTTTTTCATACAGCGGTATGGGAAAATGGTGGTGCGTTAATGAAAATTTTCCCATACCGTTTCAGTATTTTCCCATACTTGTGTATGGGAAATATGACAATGGTCCGATACATTGGTTGTATTTTTCCATTCACATTTTGTATTTTTTCCAAAAAACAATTAATTGCCAGTATTATATTATTTATTTTTATTTTTTGTAAGTTTTATTGAATTACCCAAAACTTTACTCATTTTATATTACATTTAAAAATGTATAATTACACTAAATCTTATTCCAATCACAATATTTAACCTTTTCACTGCTCCAACTCCAAAAGGTCCCACAAGTGTCTATTTTAACTATAATAAATTGGACGCTCGTCTAGAATTTTTTTCTGTCATGTTGATTCATTCTTCTGTTTGTGATAAATCCACAAAAACTTTGTGCTAAAACTATTAGGAATTAGAGGCTTGAGGCCATGATCCGTTTACTATGGTTACCGGGCATGCGCTCTTCACTCAGCTGCCCATTCTACAGCCGCGCATCAAAGTTCCATACATGATTGGAAGTTTATCCTTATCAGTGTATCGGATATTCTAAAGTATTGGGAAAATCACATACTGTTGCTTGGAAAATTGCGATTATTCTTTCTTTACAGTGCTCTTGATTAGTATTTTGTTTATAACAATTACAAATGTTGTTCACAAGAAAACATATTTTTTAATATTCGCATTTTCATTAAATTAAATTAATTGATTGTCTTGTACATTAAAATAATTAAAAACAGTTTTTAATTTCTTCTAAAAATCTCATTTCACAATAGTAACAGTTAATCAGTTATATCTAGTCATCTGAAATTTTCGGGAGACCAATGTGTTTTGTTCAAAATTCTAAGATTGTATTTTTTAAAATCAATGGATTCAAATTCAAACTGTTTTGTTTAAAACTCATTTTAACAGTTCAAGATTTAACTATTTTTTAACGAAAGTTTAATTATTACATTTTTAATCTAAAATTGATCGATTTTAGATGAAAATTTAACTATTTAATGTTTCATTGATGATGCATCTGTTTTTGTTTAAAATAAATCTTTTTTGTTAAAAGCTGAGCAAATTTAGCAAGCATTCATTCTTTTGATTGAAAATTAAAATATTGAATTGAAACTTTTTTTTCACAAAGCTTTTTTTCAAGTAATAAATTTAACTATTAAATTTTTAGATGACAATTTATCGCTTGCAGTTTAAAATTCAACTGATTTTTAACAAATTAACTGATTGGTTAAAAATTCATATTTTCTGTTTAAATTATCCAGTGGTGTTGTTTTTTGAAAATGTTTTCTTTCATAGTTAAAAATAAACCTGCAAAAATTAAAATCTTATTAATTTAACATATCAACTAATACATTTTTGTTTAGAAATCACTATTTTCGATTGGAAATCTAACTACTAGGTTGGCAGTTGAACATCTGCATTTTTATTTAAAAATTTAAGTCTATAGTTGAAAACTTAATTATTTTAATGCAAATTGAACTATATTTTTGTATAATTATTTTTTTCGTTAAAAATTTATCCACATTGTTAGAAAAGTTTTTGCTTGAAAATTTATGTTTCATGCTTAAAAATTTAAATATTTGGTTGTAAAAGAAACTGCGACCCAAAAATATTTCCCCTAAAACGATAAATCTTCACCAAAAAAGTTTTTTTCTTAACTAGCTTTACTTTAAGCCATGTATTTGATTTTTTTAAACCAAAAAATATAAATTCTTGGCGTAATTTTTCATACTTAATATTGTAACTAACCAGGACAGTTTCACTTTTTACCAAAAAGGATGAGTTTTAAGCCCAGAACATTCATTTACTAGATGAAAATTCAAATTTGTTAATAACCCGTTAATTTCAACCTTCTCGGTTGATTTTTTAACAAGAAAAAGTCTATTTTTAATATAAAACTTAATCCAATGAAACAAACGATAAAAAAATATCCAACATTTAAAGTAAAAAATTGTTCTTGTCTTCAACAAGTTTATAATAAACTAACGAATTTAACATTTATTGAAAAAATGGTGTCCCCGAAACTGCGGACATTTTTATTAAATTGGATTTCTTTGATTAAATTTTGAAAAATCAAATGGAGCGCTTTTACTTTTTATTAAAAAGAACCATTTCGCAGAGATAAAAGACAATCAGTTTTATTATTTATGAAAACATAATGAGATTTAAAGTTAGCTGTACGTTCTCTGACTCATTTTGAAAAAGGTGTGTTTTATATTTCCTACTGTTAATTAAGTTTCTTATAAAAGAAAGAGCCAACATTTCGTGTTTGCTTTTAACAGTAGTAATTGGTATAGGTAGATAATATATTATATATAAATATTTAAAAATATAATTTTGTTTAAATTAATTTAAAAGGTGTAAAAAATCTCAAATATCCTTCATTTTAATAATGGCTCATTTAAAATCCTAAATATATATTATTTAAATAAAGCAATAGTTAAAACCTATTATATACCATTTCAAACAGTCGCTATAAATTAATTTTTTCAGTTATATTACAATTAACAAACCTCCCTGAGTAATTAGTCTGACCCCTGCAGGCGGGCTCTGCAGGGGCGGACCTTTTCTTTCCCTAGCTGCTCGTGGGAACAAAAAAAACACTAAATCTTAAAAAGAAGAAGGATAAAGGAAGATGGCGGAGAGGGGAGAGAAGTTGGGTCCTACCGGGTCTAACATAACCCTTTCCTCCCAATCTCTCTCTCCGGCAAGCCAAAACCAGGCTGCGGCTGTGCCCCAGCTCTCCCAAGAGCTGAGGGATTGACGGTCCCTCTGAGTTTGGCTTTGGAAACGGGAGCGGCCAATCAGTCCCCCAATAAAAAACACCTCAACGATTTCCAGAAAAGGAGACTGACCAGGAAAGGGTCGGCCTAACAGCCGCTCAGAGGGCTGACCCCCCTGACCGTGGTGGTGACGGATGCGAGCTATTCGTACATGGAGGGTGCTCGAAAGAGTGTCCTTAGATCAATAGCCAAAAATCAGGACCTCATTCTGTAGGGGAGGGCTCTTTGTATTTGTGGCAGCCGACCCAGCGGCTAAAGCTTAACTATACAAAGGTGCGGTCGAGACAAAGCCTTGGCACGGAGCACTTTTTGAGGTTAGTGGATTTGAGTAGCTCCAGAAGATGGTGAAAGCTACGGCGTGGTTCCCAGAGAAACTGGAGGACCCGTCTTTAGTGCCCCGTCGGTTTAAGGGAATTAACATCTTACTTAATACAGAGTCCTAGCGAGTTGTCAGGCACGATCGGCCTCAGAAAATGGACACAGCGGGAGAAGAAACCAAACACCTCCTTGCTGTGCAAATTCCTGAATCTCAGGTGACGGCTCTTACGGTCCTCAATTATAGGCCCTTTTACCACTTTGGGCAGGTAAACTGTGAAGTTGCCAGCCAGGTGCAGGAGGAGCCTTTCGTCGTAAAGGGAGATCGGAAGCATACCTAAATGACTGCCACTGGTCTAACCTCCGGTACCACAGACATAAGATAGGGTCTACTGTGCGAAAAGGATAGTGAGACGTCTACTCATATCCCCTGTCACTGCCCTGCGATTTCGGGGAAATTTGTATTACTCGAAGGCAGTATCTGCACCAATGAGTCTGAAATATCGGCCAAAAGCGTGGCAGCGGTCCTCTCCCTTTCAAAAGGGCTATGGAGTCACGCTTGAGGCTAAGAAGGGAACGCAATGTGTTAACACAGGTGTCAGCGGCTGTAACGCTCTCCACAATGAACAATAATAATAATAATAATATTAAACACTTAACACTCGACGGAAAATATTTTTATCATGGGTTTTGTAGATCTTAAAAATCCTAAAAAGTGAGAAAAGTGAGAAAAGTTCAATAAAGATACGGTGCTTCTATTTTAAAAATAAACAATTGTTATAAATTTGAGCAAATGTAATTCGCGTGCAAAAGACGAAAATTTTAAAAACCATTCGTACGGAAAGAGCCGATTTTATTTGTAACCAAAGACTGGGCTATATGAACCCGAAGGATTTGGGTGTCCTAAGAACGAATCCGTTGTCTAATTTTTTCCTATACATCAGGTTTTTAAAATATCCTAACATAAGTCATATTTGAGGAAATATAACACGATAAGCGATTTTTCTTCTAAAAACTGCTAATGACATCGCTTAGCATACCTCTTTATCTTCAATTTGCCATTTTTTATAATACCGAAAGATTTTTTTTCTGGGATGACGCGCATTGACAATTTTAGTTCGAGAACGAAAAACCAGCATAGTGGTTGTTTTCTTTGTTATATTTAATTTCATTTCCCTTTTCTGTCTTCTGCTCTTTCAAAAGAGAGAGAGAAACTAGAAATAGAAAAAACAGGAGAGATACAACATAGTTCCGAGACTCTGGATTTGATGTCATGCTTAGTCCCAAAATTGATGTTAATTCCATGTTTGACTGTATATCTTTATTATTGTTACCTTTTGTATTTGAATCACTAATTCATTTCGTTTATTAAATAATATTTAGTCGTCTATTCGAAATCAAATTAAGCAAAGTAAATTTTGCAAAAGAAAATTATAAACACAGGAATGGAAAAAGTATGAAACATGAACTGTAGTTTAATGAAAAGTTGAACTGCAAAGTCGGAAAGCATTATTAAAAACGAAAGAGAAAGATTTGTTAGAGAGGAAAGGTTTAAACGACAGTAAAAAATCCACCTAATATACTGTTGGTAAAAAAATTTCCTTTCTACCAAATCTTTTATTTCCTCTTTAATAATGCGTTCCAACTTTTCATTACATTTTTTTATTATGTTATAGTACACGCTGCATATTTTGTTTCGCTTATTTTTATAATTTTCTTTTACAAACTTTACTTTGCATAATTCAAATTCGACCCAACGAATAAAAGCCATAGCACATACTCAAATTTTAAATTAGATATTTATTTATTAAAAAAAAAATTTTTTGTGTTCTTTTTTAAGAGCAAATAGTTTTCAAAATAGTTTGCCCAATATGGGTAAAAATATCTATTTTTGGACGTTTAGGTCAGGATATCTTAAAAACTTAAAGTATAAAAAAAATTTGGATAACGGATTCGGTTTTAGGATACCAAAATCCTTCAGTCACATGGTCCAGTTTTTGTATACAAACAACATGTCATTTTTTTTTTGCTTGTGTAATTAATGGACGTTCCCTTATCTAATTTCATCTTCAAATGAATATGAGTGAATCTAAAATAGTCAATATCAAGTATTGCTTATAACAGCAATTCTAAACAGAGATAACTTTTCATTAAAAAAATTTTAACTTATCAAATTTTTTGTTTAAAAATAAAGTGCAATAAGAATAAATGTAACTGACAAAATAATTTAGTTACGCTGACCCATGGTAACGTAGAGGTGAACTATAGACACCACTACCTCCTGAATGAAATTTTGCATACACGTGGTAGTTTTTTGGAAAGTCGCCCAGGACATTATTTACTTTTTTTCTCCTTGATGATGATGCTCCTGTACATTGTAAAATCGAATAGAGTTGGCTATATAAAATTTACCATCTCCGATGTTCATTTTGGCCATCCTTGGAGTGTGAAGAGCAAGATTAAAACCAAGAAGTGAAACTGTCTTCTCAAGCAGTACATGATAATGACGATCCGCTATTCGAATAACAAGGAGATCGAGCGTTCTAAACCAATCACCTTGATGCATCCAGTAAGGAATTCGTATATCGGAGGTTGGCTCGAGTATTACAACAAACGTGAAGTTGTTCCTCATTTTTACAAAACACTGGTTAGGAAGAAGATCATGAAATTCAACTGCGTCTAATTTTGTAACAAAAAATTGAAATTTATTCAGTTTTTCTAATCTACTAATGTACACTTTTAACAATTTTAAACTATCACTAGAACTTTCATTTTATTAAAAACTTTATTAAATGGGGAAGTTTGAGATCTTCTTAAACTAATGTCTAATGTTATGGAAATATCTTAATATGCTACTTTATTAAAGAAGATTGTGTGTTTAATAGTATACCTACTAATAATAAACAGAAGAAAAAATCCTTGGATACAAATAAAATTGCGTACAGAAGTTTGTGGCAAAAGAAATCTGTCAAAATGCATATTTCTTAAAAAGTCCAACCTTGTCATAAAGTGTTAAGCAAAACCTATAAAATCCCGGTTTAAAAAAAAATGAAAATTTCTTGCTTGTATTTAAAGACAAACAAATTTTTAATATTTTTCTTTGGCCAAAAAAACTGTCTCTTATTGTTCTTAAAAATAAGCGCAACAGGGTCCATTTTGATTCAGCGGATTATAAGTTATGATGTTTTCTGTTTAAAGCCAAAAGAAAAAATGTTTGCTTCTCAGGAAAAATACAGGAAATACAGTAAATCAATTTCGAAAAAAACGATATGTTCAACGAAAAAGTCATAACTTCTCAATGGCTCGATAAAAATGAATCAGTTTCGCTTATTTTAGAGAGGATAAAAATACTCATTTCTCTCATCTGAGTTTTTAAATCTGCCTAGCGGTTCAAAAATTATAAAAGATTTTCGGTGGCAAAAAAAATGACAAAAAATTATTTATTTCTTTGATTTAACAGAAGAAATTTTGTATCTTTTTGGCCAAAATCAAATGAATTTTGTAGATATTGCTTAACAATTCAAAAACAAGTTGGATTTTTAAATAAACATGCATGTATGCCCGACTTTTTTTTGGTCAGAAACTTTTGCACGTAATTGTATATTTTTACTTTACAGATCAATAAATAGAAATGTCATGAGGCTTTTGAGATATTCTTTTAGGTAAACGAAACTGGCATTTAGAAAAAAATTGTTATTACACACTTTAAGTTGCCTAATGTCAGTAATTTAAAACTTGACCGTCATTATTAAAAAAAAAAACTTTTAGTTACAATTTCATATAAATGAAATATTTTATTTGTGGCTAATACCAGTGGTAGCGTTTATCTAGGATGTTATCAAGATGAAACCATTTTTAATATAAACTTTTCTGTTCAAAATTCTGAAAAGGTTTTTAAATTTCCGCTATCTTCAGTTTTAACATGTCTATGGGGTGTCCATTTTTTAATTAGGTATTTTTAACAATGTCTAAATTTTCCTCTCTAATTTGTCCAGTCTTGTAAATTAAAAAATAATTGATTAGAAGTTTTTCTAATAATTTGTTTTTTTAAAGAATTAAGATGGTCCTGAATGTTATTAATTTCTATACGAAAGTCTGTAAATTCAAGTTGCAAATTTTTTTTACCCAATAACAAAATTGATTTGTCTATAGAGTTACATACCATTTTGAAAAAGCATATCATGTTCAGATTTAAATTAGAAAAAATATGATTAGGTAATATATTATAATCTTTACATCGAAAGAGAAATCTTCTTTCATTCTTCTCATATGAAAGTTTTAAAAAATGTTCAATTTTCCCGGGCTTATAGTATCACATGACTTACTACATAACCTCAAAGACTCTTATATAATTTGAACCCATAAGTGTCACTTGTCTGTCTACAGTTACCTTTTTTAAAATGTAAATAAACAGTTTTAAATAATCCAGCATTTACTCCTGAGATTTTTAGTATTTTCTTACAATGGTACTCCAATATTTTTAATACACATATAAACATAATCTAAAAAAAATGTCAGCAATTTAAGAAATTGAAAAAGGGAATCTTTTAAGATTATAGAGTAACTCTTTTCAGAAATCAATATGAATACCAACAAATTTCTTTTGACACTATAAACAACGTCGTTATTTATAGCACTTGCAACTATCCTCCGTTTCCAACATAAGGTAAATATATTGTTCCTTTTGCTTCAATGTATTGTAACCACGTGAAATGTGTGAGCCTTATTATAAGGGCAATTTCGCAAAAGTTAACTGAATGAGGGATGAGTATCCCCAGCTTATCCTAAAATTTATTAAAATAATTAGTCTACGGGAAAAAGGTCAATCGAGAAAGGCATGAGATTCCTTTAGTACACTGACAATTTATTCAAAAATACCTATTCTAGCTCGTACACAGTTTTCCCTACTTCCTAGCTATTTATTTTATCCTAATTCTTTGGAAATAAAATTCGGGATCGCGTGCCCGTACCTAGACTACGTCCAACCTTACAAATCTCTATTAATCGATGACAAATAGTCCGACATTTAATCCATAAATGCTAATCATGAGCTAACTCTAAATTTAAACCATTATAT
>JAAAKG020004432.1:0-13173 GCA_010014905.2 Druon quercuslanigerum | reverse complement strand
AAATTTTTTTTAAATATTCGAGAATCCTATTAAGTTCTGAAATCAATTGGAAATTCCTTGGAATCTTTTTAAATGCCTTTCCAAATTTCAAAGGATTCTCGAATATTTAAAAGGATTTGGAGTACATTTAGTGCTTTTTAAAAAGATTTTAAGTTATTTTAAGATATTTTAACAGGATGTCCAAAGATTGTTAAAAACGAAACACAAGGTCTTTTCCAGATTTTCCTGGTCTCCCGTTTCAAAAAATGAAATAATAACCGTTTGTTATAAATATTCAGTTATTAACTGACCTCAAAAGGCCTGGCCTCTTCAAGATTGCTCCTCGCGTTATAATGCCTCCCATGATACGGATTCTGCGTATAATTATTCCCCGGTGGCAGAGGAACCCGCCCAATCATATTTCCCGGACTCGGTGAATTCGCCCAATTCTGAAAGGCATCAGTGCTCGTGCTCTCCTTGCCATGCATCATCTGCGCTTGTCCAGGTGGCGTTCCCCACCAGGCAAGTGGCGGCTGCGGCGGTTGTGGCTCCTTCCACGGATTAAAATCCTGATTCTCGTAGCCATGAAACAAAGGATAGCTATTAATTCCCTGCTGGCCTTTCGTCAAACTCGCCACCTGATTCGGCAGAGAAAACTGTCCCGGATTCTTGGCATAAGCAGCCGAAGAAGTGACGACCTGCTTCTGCGCCATTTGGTTCAAGTTATTCTGCCCGAAATTGGGTGTGAATCCCATCTGCAGATTCGCCACATCAGAAGAACTCGATGATGAATTTGGCAAAGGACCACTACCTCCTCCTCCTCCTGCGCCTCCTCCTCCTCCTCCTTGCTGAATATTCTTCTGATATCCCGGTAAATTCAAACTGTTGAGCATGGAATTCGCGATTCCCGAAACGGGCATATTCAATTGATTCGGAATATTCAATCCGTTGTTCCTCATATCACTCTGAATCATATTTTGCTGATGAATTCCCAAATTGGCCGATTGTTGAATTCCCATGGACTGCTGCAAATTTGGATTGGTTGTTGATTGCAATCCGACATTCTGAGTCAAACGCTGAATATTCTGTTGAGTCAGATTCTGGAGATTTTGGGCCAGATTCTGAAGATTCTGCTGCGAAAGATTCGAGATATTTTGCTGGCCCGAGTTCAGAGTCAGGCCTTGCTGCATCACCGAATTCTGGCCAATCCCGCCAGGATTTCCTCTTTGGTGTAGTCGATTTGGATTGAGACCCTGTTGATATTGTCCTTGAATTTGATAGGATGCCAAGTCCGGGATTTGATTCGCGATGAAATTTTTACTGAAGATTGGATTCTGAACGTTGAAGGACTGGGTTTGGAAACAATTTAGAGGCAACTGAAACTGAGATATTCCCTGACTTCTCTGATCGGATGGAGAAAATTGCTGATTGATTGGTGGCGAGGGCAGAATCTGGGATTGAGTTTGCAGTTGTTGAATTTGCGATTGTGGCTGAATTTGCAATTGAGGTGGATTCTGCAATTGAGGTGGATTCTGCAGCTGGGGCTGATTCTGCGACTGAGATTGAATCTGATTTTGCTGAAGGGTTTGACTTTTACCCTTATGATTCTGAAGAACGTTCTGATTCTGAACCGAAACCGGAGTTGGACGATTTTGAACTGTAATTTGCGAACTTTGATTCGTGTTGATCGATCCAGCTTGGGCAGTTTTGCTCCCGACGATTGTAATTTGCGTTCCTGGTTTCGTTTTCTTTGATTCCTCGTCTGCAATCACCGGGGAAATATTTTTGAAGGTCACTTGTTTCTGTTCAGTTTCGGCTCGTCTCATTATTGCTTGCATGGCAACATTCTGCCTTGGTTTCCGAGTCAAGGGCGTTGAATGCGATTCGACGATGCTGATGTCTGTATTATTTATGACAGTGTCCCGGCTTCTTTCGAGCGAACCTTGTGGTTTCAGAATACCAACTCTCTTCTCGACTAAAAAGAGAAATTATTTTCATTTTTATAGCTGGAATTTCAGAAAAATTTCAGGGTTTAGACAAAATTCTAATTTTTAAATTCCCTGAATTTCCCACTTTTTCTTATCAATTTTTTTGCCAAAAAAATGCTTACTAAATAAATAGTATATCTCAATACCTATATTACAACCTAAAAGGCATTGCATTAAAAAAAATAGATGCATTTTCAACTAAGTATTTTATTTTTCATCAAAAAGGTGCATTTTCAACTAAAGAAGATAAATTTTCAACTTAAAATATATTGGTAAAATTATTAGTTAAAAAAATTAATTTGTAACCAAATAGTTAAAATTTTCAATCAAACACATGAGTTTTCAACCATCAAAATTAAATGTCTACTAAAAAGGGATAAATTTTCAACTAAGAAACATAGACTTTAAATAAAAAATGGAATTTGACAAAAAATCAAAAATTTTAACCAATAAAAACCGGTTTTCAACCAAAGACATGAATTTTCCACCAAAAATCAGTAAAATTGTTTAAATTTCGAACCAAATAAATAAATTTTTCAACGAACAAGTTTAATTTTGTATAAATAAAATGATTTTTTAAACAAATACTTGAAGTTTTGACAAAAAAAAGATTAATTTTCTACCACAAGAGATGATTTAAAAAAAATAAATAAATTTTCAACTAAAACAAAATACATTCTTAACTAAATATGGATAAGTTATATTTTCAGTTCAGGAAATCCATTTTTAACAAAAATAAAGTGATTGTCAACCAAAGAAGTTAATTTTAAACACAAAAAACAATAATTTTTTAACCAGGAAGATTAATTTTCTATAAAAAAGTGATTTTTTAACCAAATAGTTAAATTTTCAACTAAGAAAGATGAATTTTCAGACAAAAAAATTACTTTTCCACCAAAACGGATCATTTTTCCCAAAAAATACATAAATTTTCATCTAAAGAACAGTTTTTTCAGATTAGAAAAACTTTAACGAAAATGAAAAATAAAGAAAGAACGATTTTCAACTAAAGAAATAAATCTCTACCAAAAAAATGAATTTTTAACCAGAAGATAAATTCTAACCAAAAAAATGATTAATTAAACTTTCAGTCGAAAAAAATAATTTTCAATAAGAAACAAATTTTTTACAAAACAGTTACATTTTTAACTAAAGAAATCAATTTTGAACCAAAAAATATTTTAATTTTTAACAAAAAACAGTTGAATTCAAACTAAAAATACGAATTATACAAAAATTATTTAAATACTCCAACACAAGAGACTAATTTAACCAAACAGTTTCATTGTTGAGTTTCATTTTCAACAATAGTATAATGCAGATTCAACCAGTAAAATAAATTTCTAACAAAGTAAAAAAGCAAATTTTCCTAGTAAAACGATTTTTTAATAATACAGTTAAATTTCCAACCAACAAAATTTTCCAATAAAAAAAAATTAACCCAAATGTTGAGCCAAAAATGATGAATTTTCAACAGAAAAATTACGTTTCAACCAAAGAGATGAATTTTCAATGTTGAAATACTTTTTCAGTAAATAAAGAAAACAAATTTAATTTAAAACATTGAATTTTCAAGTAAAAGAGACGATATTTGCACGAACCAGATGAATTTTTAAACTAAAAATATGAAGTGTGGACACAAAGTTAATTTTTAACCAAATAGTCGAACTTTTTATCAAAATAGTTGAATTTTCACCAAAAAGAATGGCATTTTAACAAAATTGTTATATTTTCGACAAAATAATAATAATACGATAAGAGATGAATTTTTAAACCAAAAAGATGACTTTTCAACAAAATAGTTCAATTTTTAATCAAGAAAATTTTTTCAGTTAATAAAGCAAAAACATTTATTTTAAAAAGTTTAATTTTTATGCCAACAATGGGAATTTGTTACTATCCAGTTGAATTTTAAACCCTAAAGACGAACTTTTAACAAAAGAAATAAATTTCCAACCAGAGATTATTTTTCAACTAATATGACGAATTTTCAACCAAGAAAATAAACTTTTAACTGAATAGTTGAATTTTCAACTATTTTTATTAGAAACAAAAGATGAATTGGCTACAAAACAGTTGAATTTTGAACCCAAAATTATAAATTTTCGATAAAAGAGTTGAATTTGTAATGAAGACAGACTTTTCATTAAGTAAAGAAAAATATTAATCCAAAATATTGATCTTTTGAGCAAAAGATACAAATTTTGTACAAGCTAGTTGAATTTTCAAAAAAAAAAAAAAAAAAAAAAAAAAAAACGTTCAAAAAAAGTTAATTATTAACCACAGAGTTGAATTATTCAGTTAATTTTTAACAAAATACATCAATTTTTAATCAAATGGTTAAATTTCCATACCGAAAATATTAACTTTCAACTAAAAGTTGAATTTTACACAAATAGTTGAATTTTCTACCATTTTCAAATTAAAAAGAAGAAATTTAAACATAAGTGTTAAAATTCCAACAAAAAAGTTTATTTTTAAACCTAATTTTCAATCAAGAAAAATTTTGCAAGCAATAAAGAAAAAATATTTAATCCAAAACGTGGAATTTTCATGCCAAAAAAATAAAAAACTGTAGAATCCAGTTGAATTTTCAATTAAAAAAATACGAAATTTTAACAAAATAAGTAATTTTTAAAACAAATAGTTTAACAAATAGTTTCTAGACTTTGCTAGAAAAAATTTGAATTTTTAACCTAAAAAGACGAATTTAAACAAAAAGAGCTACAATTCCAATCGAAGATGATTTGCAGTAGCTGAATTTTTGACCATAACGGAGTAATTTTCAATTGAACAGTTGCTTTTTAAAAAACATATTAACTTTCTATGAAGAGATGTATTTTGAATAATCCAACCAAGGAAAATTTTTTCAACCCAATTGTTGAATCTTGTAGCCACAAAAGACGAATTGGCTATAAAACAGATGAATTTTGAGCTCAAAATTATAAATTTTCGACAAAAGAGTTAAATTTCCAATGAAGAAAGACTTTTCAGCAATGAAGAAAAAAATGTAATCCAAAATCTTTCAAAGATTTTTTTTTTTTCAAATTTTTTTTCAAATCTTTCAAGCAAAAGATACGAAAAAAACGAACTTTCAACAAAAAATGTAATTTCAACAAAAAGTTACATTTTATCCAAATAGTTGATTTTTCTCCCAGTTTCAAATTAAATAGACGAACTTTGAACAAAGGCGTTAAATTTCTAACAAAAAAGTTCATTTTCAACCCAATTTTCAAACACGTAAATTTTTGCAGTCAATAAAGAAAAAATATTTAATCTAAAACGTTGAATTTTCATGCCAAAAAAGATTTTCCAATCAAGAAAAATTTATTAAACCAAATTCTTGAATTTCCTATCCATAACAGACGAATTATCTACAAAACAGTTAAATTTTGAACTCAAAATTATAAATATTCAACAAAAGAGATGAATTTTGTGTAAAGCAGTTAAATTTTTAAACGTAAAATACAAACTTTCAACAAAAAAGTTAATTTTTAATCAAACAATTAGATTTTTTTATCAATACAGTTGAATTTCCAACCTAAGTAGACAAATTTTCAACAAGACACTTGATTTTTCAACAAAATCCATCAATTTTCCTCTAAAATTATAGAATCTTAGTGAAATTTTGTGGTGCTGATTTGTGAACGACCCTAAACATCCACTTCAATTTATTAAAATTTCCCGAACATCTTCAGGTTTTCCCTGACCATTCCCCGACTTGTCAGAATTCCCTCACCTGTAGCAACCCTGATTTTGAAAACATGATATTTTAAATATCTTACGTGAGATCTCGGGGACGTCTGTTTCCGAAGATCCTTTGCTGCTAGCTGATTCTGAAGGAACTGGACTATTAGCAATGACAGGCTGCTTTTCTTTATTCAGACTAAGTTCTTCTAATTCTCTCATCAATTCGTTGCTCGGTCCCACTCCCTCGCTCATGGGATTGAATTTCTGTTCATCGATTTTATCACCTTCGATCGTAATCAAGGCGGTGCCGTTCACTTGATATTGTGCAATTTGACGACCCGATTGCAAAATTCGAACAGCTCTTAATTTATTCAAAGCGACGGTGTCACCTTCTAGGTCTGTATTTGTGAATCGAAGTGGTTCGAAGCTTTTTTCGAGGGGTAGAAAACCTTGAAGATCGCGATCTTCAGGCAGTGGTACTTTCGTATCTGTGGAGAGATAAATATCCTAAATTCAATATTTTTTTCTTCAATTGCACTTGACAAACGTCTCAAATAAAAACACATTACATAAAAAAATAATATTTTCGAGAGACTTTATAGCCCGAAACGCTCTCAAACCAGGAATAAATTCTTCAAAATAATCATAATGTATAAGCTTAAGATTTGAAGTCCAAATATATATTGAACCTTCAACAAAATAGTTAAATTTTCAAAAAGAGAGCTAAGTTTTCAAGAAAAAAGTCCAAAGTTTTAGAAAAACTGTTGATCTTTAAACCCGAAAATATGCATTTTGCATTTTCAATTATAAATAGTCAATTCTATAAGCTCAAAAAATCAAGAATTTTATAGAAGACAACTCAGTTTTCAATCAAAGAGTATTAATATTTTTTTAACCGTTGAATTTTCAATCTAAAAAAAGTGAATTTTCAACAAAACAGTTGAATTTACGAACAAAATAGTTGAATTTTTAACGAAATAAATAAATTTTAAACAAAATACTTGTATTTTTAATCACTTAATTGAACTTTCAACATACAAAGATGAATTTTTAACAAAATACATGAATTTACATCTCTTTAAAACCAAATAGTTCAACAATCAAGCAAAAGGGGCAAATTATTAACTAAATAGATTATTTTCAAATAATAATTACGAATTCTTTAGAAGCCAACTCAATTATTATTAACTGGTTTATTTTAAAATAAACATGACGAATATTTTAGAAGACAACTGAATTTTTAATCAAAACGACGAATATTTAACAAAACTGTTTAATTTTCAATAAAATTCTGCAATTTTTAACAAGATAATTAAACTTTCAACCAAATAGTTGTATTTTCAACTAAAATTATGAATTTTCAATATAAAAATGAATTTTTAACAAAAAAGTTCAACCAAAAAATTGAATGTTCAATAAAAAAAGATAAATTCTTAAACAAAAAAATATAATAGTTAATAGTTATAATAGTTCAACCACAAAAGATTTGATTTTCAATAAAAAACAATCGAATTTAACCCAAAAATACTTGAATCCTTAACTAATATAGATTAATTATCAACCAAATAGATGACTCGTGCTGAAAAAGACGAATTCTTAAGAAAATACATCAAATTTAATCAAATATTTAAATTTTCAACTAAGAATATTAATTTTTAAACAAAAATAGATAATTTTTGAACAGGATTCATCAATTTATAACTAAACAGTTGCATTTTCAACTATGAAGAATTATTTTCTAAGCAAAAAGTTAATTTTCCACAAATTGTATAAATTTTTAACTAAATAGAGACAAATTTTAACCCGAAAAGACGAATTTTCAAAAAAAAAAAACAGTTGAATTTTCAAACAAAATAGTTGAAATTTGAACTAACTAAATAGGCTTTCAACAAAATACCAAACAGTTGAACTTACAATCTACAAAGATACATTTTTAATCCAAAAGAACGAATATTCCAGAAAACAGTTAAATTTTTAACAAAATAATTAAATTTTCAACCAAATAGTTGTTTTTTTAACTAAAATTATAAATTTTCAACACAAAAAGGGATTTTTAACAAAAAAGTGTAACTAATGAATTTAATTTTCAATCAAAAAAGAATAATTCTCAACAACAAAATGTAATACTTCATGTATCAACCAGAGATTTCTTTAAATTGAATTTAACCCAAAAATACGTATTTTAAATAAAATAATTGAATCCTCAACTAATATAGGTTAATGACCAAGCAAATAAATGACTTTTCTGCTGAAAAAAACGAATTCTTAAGAAAATAAATCAAATTTAATCAAAGATTTTAATTTTCAAATAAGAATATTAGTTTTTTTACCAAAAAAGATGATTTTTGAACCAGATACATCAATTTCTAATTAAATAATTAAATTCTTAAGTATGAAGATTTATCTCCTACCCAAAAAGTTAATTTTCAACAAATTACATGAATTTTTAACCGAATAGATAAATTTTCAACTAAAAAGATAAATTTTCAATCTAGAAAAGGTGAGTTCTCAAGCCGAAAAGAGGAATTTTCAACAAAGCAGTTGAATTTTCAAACACAATAGTTGAACTTTAAACTAACTAAATAAATTTTCAACAAAATCTTTGAATTTTTAACCAAACAGTTGAACTGCCAACCTACAAAGATGAATTTTTATTCCAAAAGGACGAATGTTCCACAAAACAGTTAAATTTTTAACAAAATTATTAAATTTTCAACCAAATAGTTGTATTTTCAACTAAAATTATAAATCTTCAACACAAAAAGGGATTTTTAACCAAAAATTTTAACTAATAAATTGAATTTTCAATCAAAAAAGAATAATTCTCAACAAAAAAATATAATAGTTCATATTTCAACCAAAGATTTTTTTTTAAATTGAATTTAACCCTTAAAATACGTATTTTAAACAAAATAATTGAATCCTTGTCTAAAATAGATTAATTATCAACCAAATAGATGACTTTTCTGTTGAAAAAGACGAATTCCTAAGAAAATACATTAAATTTAATCAAATATTTTAATTTTCAAATAAGAATATTAATTTTTTAACAAGAAAGATGAATTTTCAGTCTAAACAGGATGAACTTTTAATCCTAAAAGACGAATTTTCAACAAAACAGTTGAATTTTCAAACTAAATAGTTGAACTTCCAACCTACAAAAATAAATTTTCAATCCAAAAGGAAGAATATTCCACAAAACAGTTGAATTTTTAACAAAATAATTAAATTTTTTAAACAAATAGTTGCATTTTTAACTAAAATTATGAATCTTCAAAAAAAAAGAATTTTTAACAAAAAGTTCCACTTTCAACCAATAAATTGAATTTTTAATCAAAAACAAATAATTCTCAAACAAAAAATATAATAGTTCATATTTTACTTTAATCCTCAACTAAAACAGACTAATTTTGAACCAAAAAGATTACTTTGTTCTGAAAAACAAGATACATTAATTTCTTACTGAATTAAATGCATTTTTAACCGAATAGATAAATTTTCAACCAAGAAAGATGAATTTTCAATCTAAAACGGTGAATTTTCAACACGAAAAAAAAAAAATTTAAATAAGCAATTGCATAATTGCATAAATTTTTAACAAAATGAATAGTTTAATTTTTAACAAAAAAGATTAAACTTCAACCAAATAGTTAAGTTAAAAAAAAATGACGCATTTTTTATAAGACAAATATATAATAAATTTTATATATATAATAAATTCATAATAAATTTTCAATTGAAAAAGACGAACTCTTTGAAATCTGTGAAATATTTGTGAATCCACTCTTTAATATTTGTTTCTAAAATCTTTTGAAATCTTCTAAAAAAATTGAAATAGTTAAAAATTTCAAAATTCTTGAAATATTTTGAAACCCCTATGTAAATATCCATACATAAATATAAATATATAAATATTATATCCTTATATAAATATTTTTAAATCCTTATGAATTCTTTTAAATATTTGTGAAATCTTTCTGAGATGTTTTGTATTTGTTTGAAATTCATTGAAATATTAAAAATCTTTGTGAAATGTATTAAAGTCTTCTAACAAAATTAAAATCGCTTAAAATATTTGAAATCTTTATGAAATCTTTTTTATTAATTTAAAATCATTAAAATAATTAAAATCCAATAAATCTTTTGCAAGTTTTAACATCTTAGGGAAACTGTAAAATTTTGTAAATCTGATGTTCACGCATTTTATAAATCCTTGAAAATTGCGAAATCTTTGTTGAAATGTTCATAACGTTTTTTAAATATTCTTAAATTTATTAAAAGTTTATTCTGTAATGAGCAAAAAATAAATTATATCTTGATGAATAAAAAAACTTGTCAGTGGCAAGATTTCTTCTAAACGAGATTTTTTTTTCATAACCATCTAAAAGATTTAAATAACTTTTCGCATTTCGATAAAAAAAACGTTTTGAAAAGCAAAAAAAAAAAATATTAATTCCAATTCCAAATATATTTAAAAAATTGAAATGTATATTAGATAATTCAGGAATAGTCGAATTTAAAATATAGAAAATTTTTCAAATATAACCATACAAAATTACACAGGATTCTCGTAAAAAAACTCAAGGAGATTTTAAAGTTTTCATAGTAAAAAAAAAATCAAGAAAAATTTCAGGTTTTCAAGATTTCCTAGATCGCAGATTCAACCTGATTGAAGAAAATGATTAAATATTGAACAAAATAATTATATTTTCGGCCAAACAGTAAAATTTTCAACAGTGTGACGTACTTTTTGATGGACCGCCAAATAAATTTTGTAAGGAAAGAGATTAGTTAACTTACATTGATCGTATTTGAAATCTGATACGCAGGTTTGTAAACCGTTTAATAAAACACAGAGACTCGGCCAAATTTGCAGCCTGGAAGCGAACGCTACTTCCTCCAATACTGTGGGTTTCAGGCGAATCCAGTCAAGGCACAGTTTGACTGTAAAAAAAGTATAAAATAATTAATTAAATTGTAAACATGAGTCACAGCGTAAAAAGAGCTCAAAAAGGGAAAATGGTGCGATTTTTTCACGAAAAAACGGGGAAAACAATGGAAATCCATTAACGCCGATATAGAAAACCCGATAAAATGTACAATTTGTTAAATAAACTATTTTTCATATGTTTTATATCGTTTCCACAATCAAGAATATTTTCTCTTCGCAAAACTCATTCATTATTAACTATATCATGACCCTTATAAGTAAAAATAAATATTTCCGTCCAAGATTTTTTTTTCTATCCAAAATTATTTCACACTTACTATAAATAACACTTTTAATGTAAATTGGAAACCACATTCTTCAGTACTCTTAAATACAAATTAAAAATAGTTCAATTTTCAGTGATTAGACTAATTTTATAATATTGAAAACAGATTATTTAAAATAACATAACAAACATTTTTTACATATTAATAGTTCTACGATTTTTGTGAACTAAATCTCTTGAACGTCTTTGGAATCTTTTAAAATAAATTATGATCTTTAAAATATTTTTAAATTTATCGATTTCTTTGAAATCAAATATAATTTATTCCCTTAAGTTCTCTAGAAATTCATTGAACCCCCTTGAAATCATAAAAAATCCATAAAAATTAGTTTAAATTTTTGAAAATTCCATAATATCACATTTTTAAATATTAATTTCTAAAAAGTTGTCAAACAAGTACAATTGTTTAAAAATAAATGATTAAATCTACTGATTATTCTATGTTTGAAAAAACTTACATTTACAATTTTTATATTTTTATGAATGTCAATATTTTTTATGTGTCTTCAAATTTTTAAGTAGTAATGTTTGAAAACATTTTCATATTTTAAAAATTGACATGTCTATTAGATGATTCAGAAATAGTCGAATTTAAGATATATAGAAAATTTCTAATATTACCAAAAAATTACGCATGATGTATATATTTAAAGAAAAATATTTAACATCTACTTAAAACTATGTAACATGGCAAAATTTCAAAATTTTGCTCTAAAATCTTATACACACTTTTAAAAAATTTTAGGAAATAATTCAAAATGTTTTGTAATCTTTTTTCAAATTTCTCTTAAAATTCCTTAATGAAGTAGTTAAAAATTTAACTACTTAGTCGAAATTCATTTATTTAGTTGATGATTAATGATTTTAGTCGACAAATTTTTTTTTGTTAAAAATTTTACTATTTCGTTAAAAATTACGTTATTGTTTCAACTGAAAACTTAAACTGTACTAGCTTGGTTCAGTATTTATCTTTTTAAGTTAAAAATTAAAATATTTGGTTTAAGATTCTGGTACTTTATTGAAAATTCGAATTTCTAGGCAAATATCATGTACTTTGTTAAAAATTCGTCTATTTTGGTAGAAAATTAAAATTCTTTTTGTTTGAAATATTAAATATCACGTTTTTCGTTAAGAATTCATCCTAATTGGTCAAAACATCAAACAGTTAGTTGGCAGTGGAACTACTTTGTTAAAAATTAATTTATTTAGTTGATGATTATTGATTTTAGTTGAAAAACTTTTTTTGTTAAAAATTTGATAATTTCGCTAAAAATTATGTTATTTTTTTAACATAAAATTTAAATCGTGCATGTTTGGTTCAAAATTTATCTTTTTAAGCTGCAAATTAAAATATTTGGTTTAAGATTCTAGTATTTTATTGAAAATTTGAATTTCTAGACAAATATCATGTACTTTGTTAAAAATTCGTCTATTTTGGTAGAAAATTCGTCTTTTTGGTTAAAAATTAGTTTTTTCTTATTTAGGTTTCATATTTTAACTGAAAATGTAGCTGTTCCATTTTTTGTCGAAAATTTATCTTTTTTGATATAAAAGTATTCTTTTTGGTTTAAACTTATACTATTTCGTTAAAAGTTAAGTTTGATTTTATTGAAAATGAAGGTTTATGTTGAAAATTTATAAGTTTTAAGTGGAAATTCAATTATTTGTTGATAATTAAACAATTTTGTTGAAAATTCGTTTCTTTTTTGGTTGAAAATTTAAGTATTTTAATTTTAGTAGCAAAATTTATATTTTTAGTTGAGAAATTATGCAGTTGAAACATTCGCTTTAACTATTCCATTTTTTGTGGGAAATTTATTTTTTTTCGATAGAAATGCAATCTTTTTCAGTAAAAAATGTTCTGCTTTGTTAAAAATTTAGCTACTCTATTTTTTGTTAAGAATTTATTTCTTTGGTTAAAAAAAAATATTTAAAGTTTCTCTTTTTTTAAATATAAAATTCATCTTTTGGGTTAAAAATTCCACTATTTGGTAAAATATTCATATTTTTGGTTGAAAATTCATCACCGTGATTAGAAATTAATTTCTTTAGCTGATAATTTTTTTATTTTTAATTAAAAATTAATATTCTTTATCTGAAGTTGTAACTATTCCATTTTTGATTGAAAATTTATATTTTTAGTTAAATATAAATTCGTTTGTATATTGATCTTTTATAGTTCAAAATTTATATATTTTATTAAAACTGTCTTTTTTGGTACAAGAGGAATTCTTTTTAGT
>JAAAKG020004421.1:0-17787 GCA_010014905.2 Druon quercuslanigerum | reverse complement strand
CAGAATGTTTTTAGTTCAAAATTAAACTACTTTGGCAAAAATTAGAATCCTTGGTTAAAAATTTAGTTAAAAAAAAAAATAATTTACGATTTTGGTTCAAAATTCGACTATTCTCTTAAAAATCCATGTATTATGTTAAAAATTCGTCTTTTTTGGTAGAAAATTATTCATGCTTGTTGTTGTTGTCGGCTTTAGGGCCAGGTGTTTACGTTACAAAAAATTATTATTAAATTAAATTTATTTTAAATAAAATAAATCAATCAATCAACAAATTTTTTTCTAGGTTGAATATTCATTTGTTTAGTTGAAAATTTAATTATTATATTTTTTGTTCAGAATGTTTTTAGTTCAAAATTAAACTACTTTGGCAAAAATTAGAATCCTTGGTTAAAAATTTAGTTAAAAAAAAATAATTTACGATTTTGGTTCAAAATTCGACTATTCTCTTAAAAATCCATGTATTATGTTAAAAATTTGCCTTTTTTGGTAAAAAATTATTCTTGCTTAAAAATTCATCCCTTTGGTTTAAATTTGAACTCTTTCTTTAAAAATTCGTTTTTTTTGGTCAGGAAAAAATTAATTTTTTAAAATTACAAATTTAATTATTCTATTTTTTGTTCAAAACTAATCTCTTTTTTTTTAAATTGAGCTATTTCGTAGAAAATTCATTTTCTTGTTTCATTTATTGCTTGTTGTTGTTGTTGGCTTTAGGGCCAGGTGTTTACGTTACAAATTAATTATTAAATCAAATTTATTTTCAATTAAATAAATAATTCAATCAACAAATTTTGTTCTAGGATGAAAGATCATTTGTTTAATTAAAAATTTAATTGTTCTATTTTTTGTTCAGATCGTTTTTAGTTCAAAATGAAATTACTTTGGCAAAAATTAAAATACTTGGTTAAGAATTTAGTTAAAAAAAAGAATTTACGATTATAGTTGAAAATTCGACTATTCTCTTAAAAATTCATTTATTATGTTCAAAATTCGTCTTTTTTGGTAGAAAATTTTTCATGCTTGTTGTTGTTGTTGGATTTAGGGCCAGGTGTAAAAATTAATTATTGAATTATATTTATTTTTAAATAAATAAATAAATCAATCGACAAATTTTTTTCTAGGTTGAAAATTCATTTCTTCAGTTGAACATTTAATTATTATATTTTTTGTTCTGATCGTTTTTAGTTTAAAATTCAACTACTTTGGCCAAAATTAGAATAATTGGTTAAATTTTTAGTTAAAAAAAAAGAATTTACGATCTCAGTTGAAAATTCGACTATTCCCTTAAAAATTCATCTATTATGTTAAAAATTCGTCTTTTTTGGTAGAAAATTATTCTTGCTTGTTGTTGTTGGTGGCTCTACGGTTAGGTGTTTACGTTACAAAATAATTAATTAATTAAATTTATTTTTAATTAAATAAGTAAAATAATCAACAATTTTTTTTCAGGGTTGAAAATTCTTTTGTTCAGTTTAAAATTTAATTATTTTATTTTTTGTTCAGATAGTTTTTAGATCAAAATTTAATTACTTCGGCAAAAATTAAAATACTTTGCTAAAAATTTAGTTTAAAAAAAAATTTACGATTTTAATTAAAAATTCGACTATATTATGTTAAAAATTCGTCTTTTTGGTAGAAAATTATTTTTTCTTGTTGTTGGCTTAAGGGCCAGGTGTTTACGCTAAGAATTAATTATTAAATTAAATTTATTTTTAATCAAATAAATCAATCAAACAATTTTTTAGTTGAAAATTTAATTATTCTATTTTTTGTTTACATTGTTTTTTAGTTAAAAATTCAACTACTTTGGTAAAAATTATAACACTTGGAAAAAAATTTAGTTTAAAAAAAAGCATTTACGATTTTAGTTGAAAATTCGACTATCCTCTTAAAAATTCATGTATTGTGTTAAAAATTCGTCTTTTTTGGTAGAAAATTATTCTTACTTAAAAATTTATCCCTTTGGTTTAAAATAAAACTCTTTTGTCAAAAATTCGTTTTCTTTTTGGTGTGGAAAAAATTAATTTTTTAAAAATTTAAATATTCTATTTTTTGTTAAAAACTAATCTCTCTTTTTTGAAAATTGTAACTATTTCGTAGAAAATTCATATTTTTCCGTAGAAAAATAATCTCCTTGGTTAAAAAAATGACGTTTTAAGTTAAAAATTGATCTATTTAGTTAAAAATCAATGTAATTTGTTGAAAATTAAACAATATTTTTAAAAGTATTATTCTTAGTTTAAAATGCAACTTCTTTGTCAAAAATTAGAATACTTGAATAAAAATTTAGTTAAAAAAAGCATTTATGATTTTAGTTGAAAATTCGATTATTCTCTTAAAAATTCATGTATTATGTTAAAACTTCGTCTTTTTTGATAGAAAAATATTCTTGCTTAAAAATTCATCCCTTTGGTTTAAAATTGAACTCTTTTGTTAAAAATTCGAATTTTCTGGTGAAGAAAAAATTCATTTTTAAAATTAAAAATGTAATTATTCTTTTTTTTTGTTGGAAACTATTCTCTCTTTTTCGAAAATTGAACTATTTCGTAGAAAATTCATATTTTTCGATAGGAAAAAAAACTTCTTGGTTAAAAAATCATGTTTTTAGTAGAAAAATGATTTGTTAGTTTGAAAATCAATGTACTTTGTTAAAAATTAAACAATATTTTAAAAAGTATCATTTTTAGTTAAAAATTCAACTACTTATGCAAAAATTAGAATACTTAGATAAAAATTATGTTAAAAAAAATAATTTACGATTTTAGTTGAAAAATCGATTATTCTCTTAAAAATTCATATATTATGTTAAAAATTCGCCTTTTTTGGTAGAAAATTATTCTTTCTTAAAAATTCATCGCTTTGCTTGAAAATTGAACTCTTTTGTTAAAAATTTGTTTTTTTTTGTAGTGGAAAAAATTAATTTTTTCAAATTGAAAATTTAATTATGCAATTTTTGGTTGAAAACTAATCTTTTTTTTTTGAAAATTGAACTATTTCGCATAAAGTTCATATTTTTCGATAGAAAAATAATCTTCTTGGTTAAAAATGATGTTTTTAGTAGAAAATTGATATAATTGGTTAAAAGGTCAACTATTTTGTTAAAAATTAAACTATTTTGTTAAGCAATTATTTTCTGGAAAGAAAATTCCCCCCCTTGGGATAAAAAATTTACCTCTCTTCTGAAAAATGTATCTTTATGGCTTTCAAATTTAACTGCTTTGTCGAAGATTCCTCTCTTTTGCAAAATTTAATTAATTTTTTTTAAATGTAAGTGTTCTCTTAAAAAGTCATTATTTGTTCTAAAAAATTTATGTGATTTTTCGTAAATATGTCCTTCTGGATTAAAAATTCATGTGTTTTTTTGGTAGAAAACTTCTTGTTTCGAAATCCAATTATTATCTAAAAATTCGTATTTTTGGCTTTAAAATTCGACTGTTTGGTTAAAAACTCGTCCAAAATTAAATAAGTGTTATTCTTAAAAAATAAGAATTCAATTTGAAATAATCTCATTTACTGGTATGTGAAATGTTACATGAGTGTAATAAGGGGAAGGGGGGGGGGGGATCACGAAAAATAAGACCATGAAATATGTACTCATTCTTCATACAAATTCAGCAAATAAGGAAGACTACGATAGGGCTTTACGAAAGAATTTGTAAATAAAAATTTCTATGTTTTAATCTTAATTTGTGTCATTTTCAGTTAATCCTTGTCTAGAGCCACGCATGTATAGCAACCCATTGCTAATAAATTATCAGTCAGCATTTAAAAAATTGGAAAAAATCAGTGTTTACTGATTGGAGAAAATGAGGCCCATATTTGCGGCTCTGCTTCTTGCCGTTGCAGTTTTCTTTAATTATATTGGTAAGCATAATAATTTTTTTATTATTATTATTATTATAGGGTAATTCACCATTTTGTATGTTCGTTTCAAACACTCACACAAAATAAAAAGTTTCAAATTTGCCATGAGAAAATTACAATTTTATAGCCTAATTCAGAATTAAAGTCTTTCTGTGAAGTAGTTGTACTATTTGCAGATTAATTTTATTATCTAGTATCTTAGAACTTATTATTTAACTTGAATAACATTTAGGATGTTTCCTGATTTTGGTTTGGAATCTAGGTTAAAACTTTTATTATTTATAATCTAACTAACTTTATTATTTATTAAATATAACTGCTTGGTTCGAATTTAAACTATATTATTAAAAATTCATCTTTTTGGTTGTAGCTTCATCTCTTTGATTACAAATTAACAAATTAAATAATCTTCTTGTTCAAAATTTATATTTTTTGTTGAAAATTCATCTTTTTGGTTCAGGACTAAACTGTTTTCAAAAAATTAGTTAATTTTGGGTCCTATTTTGTATTTTGGGCTCTATGTATATTTTGGACTCTATGTATATTTTTGATCCTGTTTGATTAAAGGTTCATTTCTTTGGTTACAAATTAACAAATTAATTAATTTTCTTGGTTCAAAATTAATATTTTTTGTAGAAAATTTATATTTTTGGTCGAGGTCTAAGCTGTTTTCTTCTAATTAGTCAATTTTGGGCCCTATGTCTGTTTTCGATCTATTTTTATTTGTGGGCCCTATTTTTTATCTTGGGACCTATTTATATTTTGGACTCTATTTTTATTTTGGGCCATGTGTACTTCAGGCTTTATATCAATTACTGAATCTGTACTAAATTTGGACCCAGTGATAATTTTGGGACCTATGTAATTTATGGGCCCCATGCCTATTTTTGATCCTGTTTGATTGAAGGTTCATCTCTTTGGTTACAAATTGAAAAATTAATGGATCTTCTTGGTTGAAAATTAATATTTTATGTCAAAAATTCATATTTTTGCTTGAGGACTAAACTATTTTCATATCAATTAAGTCAATTTTGGACCCTATGCCTGTTTTGTATATTTTTGATCCTCATTTTGTATTTTGGGACCTATGTATATTTTGGGCTCTACGTATATTTTGGACTCTATTTTCATTTTGAACCATGTGTACTTCAGGCTTTATATCAATTATTGAATCTGTACTAAATTTGGACCCAGTGATAATTTTGGGACCTATGTCATTTTTGGGCCCCATGTCTATTTTTGATCCTGTTTGATGAAAAGTTCATCTCTTTGGTTACAAATTAACAAATTAATTAATCTTCTTGGTTCAAAAATAATCTTTTTTATCGAAAATTCATATTTTTGCTTGAGGACTAAACTATTTTCATACAAAGTAGTCAATTTTGGGCCCTAAACCTGTTTTGGATCTATGTATATTTTTGGGCCCTATTTTGTATTTTAGGACCTATGTATATTTTGGGCTCTAAGTATATTTTGGACTCTATTTTTATTTTGGGCCCTGTGTATTTCAGGCCCTATATCAATTATTGAACCTGTACCAAATTTGGACCCTCTGATAATTTTGGTACCTATGGCATTTTTTGGCCCGTGCCTATTTTTGATCCTATTGGTTAAAGGTTCATTTCTTTGCTTACAAAATAAAAAATTAATTGTTTTTCTTTGTTCAAAATGAATCTTTTTTGTTGAAAATTCATCTTTTTAGTTCGGTACTAAACTGTTTTAAAAAAATTAGTTATTTTTGGGCCCTATATCTGTTTATAAATCTATATCTATTTTGAAACCTATGTATATTTTGGACTCTATGTATATTTTGGACTCTATGTTTATTTTAGGACCTGTGTATTTTAGGGCCTATATCAATTATTGAACCTGTAACAAATTGGGATCCCGTGATAATTTTGGGACTTATGTCATTTTTGGGCCTAATGCCTATTTTTGATCCTTTTTGATTAAAGGTTTATTTCTTTGGTTACAAATTAACAAATTAAATAATCTTCTTGGTTCAAAAATAATCTTTTTTGTCGAAAATTCATATTTTTGCTTGAGGACTAAACTGTTTTCATACAAAGTAGTCAATTTTGAGCCCTTTACCTGTTTTGGATCTATGTCTACTTTTGGGCCCTATTTTGCATTTTGGGACCTATGTGTATTTTGGATTCTATTTTTATTTTAGACCCTGTGCATTTCAGGTCCTATATCAATTGTTGAACCTGTACCAAATTTGGACCCTCTGATAATTTTGGTACCTATGGCATTTTTTGGCCCGTGCCTATTTTTGATCCTATTGGTTAAAGGTTCATTTCTTTGCTTACAAAATAAAAAATTAATTGTTTTTCTTTGTTCAAAATGAATCTTTTTTGTTGAAAATTCATCTTTTTAGTTCGGGACTAAACTGTTTTAAAAAAATTAGTTATTTTTGGGCCCTATATCTGTTTCTGGATCTATGTCTATTTTGAAACCTATGTATATTTTGGACTCTATGTTTATTTCAGGACCTGTGTATTTTAGGGCCTGTATCAATTATTGAACCTGTAAAAAATTGGGATCCTGTGATAATTTTGGGACTTATGTCATTTTTGGGCCTAATGCCTATTTTTGATCCTGTTTGATTAAAGGTTTATTTCTTTGGTTACAAATTAACAAATTAATTAATCTTCTTGGTTCAAAAATAATCTTTTCTGTCGAAAATTCATATTTTTGCTTGAGGACTAAACTGTTTTCATACAAAGTAGTCAATTTTGGGCCCTATGTCTGTTTTCGATCTATTTTTATTTTTGGGCCCTATTTTGTATTTGGGACCTATTTATATTTTGGACTCTATGTTTATTTTTGGTCCTGTGTATTTCAGGCCCTATATCAATTATTGAACCTGTACCAAATTTGGACCCTCTGATAATTTTGGTACCTATGGCATTTTTTGGCCCATGCCTATTTTTGATCCTATTGGTTTTCTTTGCTTACAAATTAACAAATTAAATAATCTTCTTGGTTTGAAATGAATCTTTTTTGTTGAAAATTCATATTTTTGGTTCAGGACTGAACTGTTTTCATAAAAATTAGTTACTTTTGGGCCCTATGTTTTTTTCTGGATCTATGTCTATTTTAGGACCTATGTATATGTTGGGCTTTACGTATATTTTGGACTTTATTTTTATTTGGGCCCTGTGATAACTTTGGGACCTATGACATTTTTGGGCCCCATGCCTATTTTTGATCCTGTTTGATTGAAGGTTCATCTCTTTGGTTACAAATTAACAAATTAATTAATCTTCTTGGTTTAAAATTAATCTTTTTTGTCGAAAATTCATATTTTTGCTTGAGAACTAAACTGTTTTCATACAAAGTGGTTAATTTTGGGCCCTATGCCTGTTTTGGATCTATGTTTACTTTTGGGCCCTATTTTGTATTTTGGGACCTATGTGTATTTTGGATTCTATTTTTATTTTAGACCCTGTGCATTTCAGGTCCTATATCAATTATTGAACCTGTGCCAAATTTGGACCCAGTGATAAGTTTGGGACCTATGGAATTTTTGGGCCCCATGCCTATTTTTGATCATAACTATGTTTTGTTATATGTCAATTTTGGACTCTGTGTCAAATTTGGGACCTATGTCAATTTTGGGCCCTATGCCAATTTTGAATTCTATTTTCATATTGGTTCATACGACGTGTGACTTATTCACCTTATTTTTTAAAAATTAATTAATGTTTTTGACTGAAAATTGACTATTATATTTTTCTTCGAATTTTATCTTTTTTTGACATACATTTATTGATAATTTAAATATTCAATAAAATTATTGTTTCATAAGTTTAAACAAATATTGTAGAGATTGTTCATGTAAGTTGTTGGCCTTAGGGTCAGGTGTTTACGTTACAAATTAGTTATTATATTAAATCTATTCTTATTAAATTAAACAATCAGTCAACAAATTTTTTTCTAGGTTGAAAATTCATTTGTTTAGTTGAAAAATTAACTTTTCTATTTTTTGTTCGTTTTTTTTGTTGATATATATTTATTATTAATTTAAGTATTCTACGTAATTATTGTCTGCTCAGTTTTTAAAAATTTGTTCGTTACAATTTAATTGATTAATTAAATTTATTTCCATAAAAGTAATCAATCAAGAAATTAATAAACAAATTTTCTTTTACGTGGAAAATTCATTTGTTTGGTTGACAATTTAACTATTTTGTTGAAAATTCACGTCTTTTATTACAAATTTGTCTTATTCTGGTACAAAATTCAGCTTTTGAATTGAAAATACAACTATTAGTTTAAAAATGCAACTATTGAGTTAATTTTTTTTTAAGATTCATAATTTTATTACAAAATTACTTTATCTTAGCCTAAAAATTTAACTATAAGTTAAAAATTTTGTTGTTGTTAAAATTCATTTTTTTAACTAAATGTTTCAAAATTCCATATTTGGTTTAACAATAATTTATTTCATATCAAACTTTACCTATTTGGTGACTAATTTACATGTTTGATTGAAAATTCATTTCTTTGTTTCAAAATATAAATATTAATTAAAAAATGCCTTTAGAAATTTAAATTTGGGTTAAGAATTCAAGTAGTTGGTTAAAAGTTAATCTTTTTGCTAAAAACTTTATTTCTTTGGTTGAAAATTAGTCTTTTTTATATAAAAAATTATTTTTTTCAACTGTAAATATTACTATTCCATTTTTAGTCGAAAATTTATCTTTTTTGATAGACTGGTAATCTTCTTTGTTAAAAAAATTCAACTTAAGGTTTAAATAATCTTTTTTTACCTGAGGATCATTATTTTAGTTAAAAATAAATTTTTTTCTTAAACATTTCAATATTTGGTTAGAAATTCATTTTTTATGAAAATTCAATTCTTTTAGTAGAAAATGCCTATTTTTTTATCGTAAATTTATTTTTTTGTTCAAAAATTCGTATTTTTTGTTCAATTCAGCTATTTTTGACAGAAAATTTTTATAATATTTTTTTTATAGAAATACCAAATATTACACTTTTTGTTGAAAATTCATTTTTTTATGGCTAATTCATACCTTTTGGTTGAATTTTTGGAATTTTGTTGAGTATTCTTTGGTATTCGAAAATAATTATTTCAATTTAAATAATACAATGCAAATAATGACAAATGGTAATTTTTCCGCTGTTAATAAAATATAACTTTTGATCGTCATTTGTCAATAAATGAAAGTTTGCTCATGTCAAATACAAAGTTTAATTCTGCTGAATATTCCTGGCTTTAGTAAATAATAGAATTTTACATTAGTTAATATTATTTTTTTGTCAGTTTTTTTATGCAAAAAATTGTGAAATTCTTGTCAAAAAACTGATTGGTTGCGACACTGTGTGAAAGTAATTAGTCACTGGTTTCACATTGCTTATTTAGTATTAAAAATTTTTTAATTTTCTGTAACATCAATATTTTATATTAAAATTTCTAAATAAATAATTCCACTTGATCATAAAATTGATTTCTAAATGTCTCTAAACATTATTGACAGACGAGAAGATTTAAATTGTAAATGATTGTTTAATATTGAGAAATAATTATGCTCTTAACATTTTGTTACCACACTATAATTTCTAAACTTCTATACCTTTTTAAATCGATAAGAAAAATTTAATTATGGAAAAACTTATTTTTAAGAATATGGCACAAAATATAAAAGCTTTTTAAAAATTTTGATAGATTTTAAGATTAAATTTTTATAAATAATAATGGTAAATTTTAAATTCTTTAGGTTTAATTTTGAAAGAATAATTTTGAATCCTAAAGATTTCAAAATATGTAGAGAAATAATATGGAAGATTTCAAGACAATTTTTCAAGATTTAAAAAAATGTTAGGTAAACTAAGTTTTGCAGGACGTCAAGAAAATGAAAAAAAAATATTCTTAAGATTCGTGGGCAAATTTAAAATTATTTATTTCTGAATGAGTTCCAAGTGAAAATTTATAAAGAATACGAAAAATTTAGAATTATTTTTTAAAATTTTGCAAAATAGTGTAAAAAATTTTAATGAATAATTTTGCTATAATTCATAATTTTAGAACAAATTTCAGTGAGATAAAAACTTATAAGATATTCTAGGAATTTTGTACGGTTTCAAGAAAATGAAAAAATTTCTTTAGGATCCTCGGAAAAATTAAATTGATTTTTTATTTTAAAAATTAATTGTGAAGGAATACTTAAAAATATTTCAAAAGATTTATAAAATTTTCAAATCGAAATTTTAAAGATTGTGAAACAATTTTTTTAATCTTGCGGAATCCAAAATAAAATTTCACGGGAAAAAGAATTTTCTTAAGATTTACAGGAAAATTTTTCATGATTTTTTATTTTCAACAGTAAAGTTTACGAGAAAATTGAAAAAATGTCAGAACATTAAAAAAAAATTCCCTTAATTTTAAAAAAAGTATAATATTTTGAAGCAAAATATTTTGATTCGTTAAGATAAAAACATTAAAATAATCTAGTACATTCAAGAAATTTTTAGAAGATTTAAAGATATTGGAAAAAAATTTTAAGCTGTCAAAGATTAAAAAAATACATATTTTATTAAAAAATTTTAACAAAAATTTTTGGAACCTTTAAAAGGCCTTTGAAACGTTTTAGTTAAAAATCACCTTTTTTTTAAATTCCTAGGAAAATTTTGAAGATTTCAGGTCATTTTTTTACAGTTTGAATGATTTTTCAAAATTTTAAGAAACAATCAAGCCAGTTTAAAATATTTTCAGAAATATAAGAATTTGAAAATGAATGTATGTTACATGTATTGAAAATATTTTAAAACTTGGAAGCGTTTCCGAAAATTTATCAAATATTTTGTATTTTGTCCAAACTTCTTAACGTCCTGAATATATTTTGAAAAGACTCGAGTTTTTCTAAAATTTTGAAAAATCCTTTAAAATAAATTTTTTCAAATCTTTTAAAATTATTTTGGACACATCTGAAATATTTAAAAATATTTTTTAATTCGGTTAAGAATCTTATTAAATTTATATCAAATTTTTTTAAATTTATTTTTTATACAGTATTTCAGCTTAAGAAACTTTTTCTTATATGGAAACATTACTTATGTTTATTAACATTATTCTGATATTATTCTGACTTAAAAAAATTCAAGGTCAAAGCATTACGAATTTTAATTTGATAATTGTGAATTCTCTTTTGTTAAAGCTCCTTCGGCTTTAGCGATCTCATTTTCACTACATATCTCGTGTTTCGCACTGAATTTTATCAAAAATGTAAACTTTTCAAAATTATGTTCAACAATGTTGGAAAATAAATTACAAATTATATTACGCTGGTAGTAGAAAAATCATAAGTATTTTAATTTTTTGTTTTTACATTTCCAAAAAAGTGTGCACTCTGTGAGAAAAAAATGATTGTTATCAAAAGGTTTATTGCAACTAAAAATATGCATTCTAGCGTAAAGATTTTCGAAGCAAATTTGTAGACATAATTTAGACGAAAATTTTTTTATCTCAAATGTTACTAAAGCTTCTGTCCTTTTTCCAAAAACTTATTTTTTATTTTTAATATATTTTTTTTAAGAGCTTATAAAAAATGTAAAGATATTTTTTGGTTGTACAAATTTTGCCATTTTATATTTTTCGTCTCTTCTGTAGTTCTTTCAAACATTAGATTGTTTTATATTTATATTATATTATATATTATATTTTACATTTTATATTTTGTATTTATATTTAATTTTATTTTTTACAATTAAAACAGTTTTTTTATTCATCTTTTTTCGTACCTTGCGCCCTTTTTTCAAAAATTTAATGCTTTAAGTTATTTTTTACGATTAAAAGAAACAATACGACTTTTTCGTAGCTTCAAGAAAGTATTTTAGAAAAAATTTGTAGATGTCTTTTCAAAATATATTTGGGAGTTTCAGAAGTTTGGATGAAATACAAAATATTTGATAAATTTTCAGAAGCGGTTCTGAGTTTTACAATATTTTCAATACATGTAATATACATTCATTTTTAAATTCTAATATTTCTAAAAATATTTTAAGTTGGCTCGAATTTTTCTTAAAACTTTGAAAAATCATTCAAACTGTAAAAAAATGCCTTAAAATCTTCAAAATTTTCTTAAGAATTTAAAAAAAAGTTGTTTGTTCACTTGAAACGTTTCAAAGGCCTTTTAAAGCTTCTACAATTTTCGTTAAAATTTTTAAATACAATATTTATTTTTTCATTCTTTGACAGCTTAAAAATTTTTTACAATCTCTTTAAATCTTCTAAATATTTCTGCTTTATACATTTTGCTTGAAAATCTTTTACTCTTTTTAGAAATTTAAGGAAATCTTTTTACATTTTTTTTACATTTTTTCAATTTTCTCTTAAAGTAAACTTGTTAAACTTTAAGTGAAATTGTTTTAAAATTTTCCAGTAAATCTTAAGAAAATTCTTTTTTTCGTGAAATTTTATTTTTGAATCCCCAAGATTTAAAAAACTGTCTTACAATCTTTCAAATTTTGATTTGAAAATGTAATAAATCTCGTGAAATCTTTTTAAGTATTTCTTCACAAATATTTTTTAAAATAAAAATCACTTTAATTTTCCCGAGGAACTTAAAGATTTTTTTAATTTTCTTGAAACTGTACGAAATTCCTAGAATATCTCATAAGTATTTATTATTTTTTTATCGTTTCAAACTGTTTAGTATCTCTTAAACTTACTCAAATTTTTTCTAAAATTATAAATTATAGCGAAATTATTTGTTAAAATTTTTCACACTCTTTTACAAAATTTTGTCAAATAATTTTAAATGTTTCGAATTCTTTGTAAACTTTCACTTGGAATTTATTAAAAAAAAAAAATCATTTCAAATTTTCCCACGAATCTTTAGAATATATTTTTTTCATTTTCTTGACATCCGGCAAATTTTAGTGTACATAACATTTTTTTAAATCTTGAAAGATTGTCTTGAAGTCTTCCATACTCTTTCTCTAAACATTTTTAAATCAAAATTAAACTAAACCTAAAGATTTTAAAATTTACCATTATTCTTTTCAAAAATTTAATCTCAAAATCTATCAAAATTATCAAAAAGCTTCTACATTTTGTGCCATATTCTTAAAAAAAATTTTTTCCATAATTAAATTTTTCTTATCGATTTGAAAAGATATAGAAGTTTAGAAATTATAGTGTGGTAACAAAATGTTAAGAAGATAATTATTTCTAAATATTAGACAATCATTTACAATTTAAATTTTCTCGTCTATCGACAATGTTTAGAAACATTTAGAACTCAATTTTATGATCAAGTGGAATTATTTATTTGGTAATTTTGATATACAAAACTGATGCTACAGAAAATTAAAAAATTTTTTAATACTAAATAAGCAATGTGAAACCAGTGACTAATTATTTTCACGCAGTGTCGCAACTAATCAGTTTTTTGACAAGAATTTCACATTTGTGTGCATAAAAAAACTGACAAAAAATTAAAATTTGCTAATGTAAAATTCTATTATTTAACTAAAGCCAGGAATATTCAGCAGATTAAGCATACCAGTTGATGGTATGGTTGCCAGTATTAAAAACTGCATAAAAAATATAAAACAGGAAGATCAGAAAATAAATATTCGAAAAACAGTTACTTAATTAATCTCCAACCATAATCGAATTAACAATTTAAAAAATTTTAAAAAATCTGGAAAACTTGTTGAAAATTTTCAAAAAGAACGTAAAGACTTTGTTTTTTTTTAATGCTAATAAAGGCCATATAATAGTAGCAGCTAATAGAGATAATTACAATAAAGCTGTTTAGAACCTGCTAAACAATGATATTCTGTAAAAAAATATTAAAACTAGTCTTGTACTAACAATAGAAGTAAAATGTAATGATATAGCTATTAGATGGGAGAAAAAATATTAATAAATGAATAATTAGCCTATCAATTGAAAACACATAATAGTGTGGTAGCTAAAGCTTATGCTCTTCTAAAAGTGCATAAACCAAATCCAAAATGGAGACTTAGCAAAATATATATCAAATGTTCTAAAACCTGTTTCAGGAAACAGAATCCTTTGTCAAAAATAGTTCGGATTTAATTTGTCTCTATATTCAATAACATTCCATTAGATCTTGCGTTGGAATGCATAGAAGAAAAATTAAATTTAAATCCTAATCTAACAAAAATAACAAAATCTGAATTTCTAGAATAGCTTTCTAACGAACTTGACTTTCAGCTTCTGACATTAAAAGAGTATACCAAAGGCCAATCTGATATATTAATTGTTGCAAAAGTTATCGTGCTCACATACAGACAGACATACAGACAAATTCTTAAAAACCTATTTTTCGGATTCAGAGGGTCTCAAAACAGAAATTGGACAAAAATCGGGAAAGTCGATATTTACTCAAATCTAATCGCTTTTCTGAAGAAGCATCCTTCTACCACAAGAGGAAATTTTCTGACTGCTTATTATTATTTTTTGCAGATTTGAGTTCACAGGCTAGCAAAGAAAGATTTACAGGTTTTGCAATAATCCAAGGAAGTCCGCCACCTCCTCCAAGACGTAATACGAAAATTTCAATTAAAATCAAAGGATTTCCAACGGAGACAAAACCTCCAGGGTTAGAAGGAACATCAGAAAATAAAAATCTTATTTCAGGAGGTCCAGGTGCTTTAAGCGGACCTCCAGGAGTTACTTCCAGACCTGAAGAACGGTCCGGTTCGCCAAAGCGACTTTCAGAAGATTTTGAGCACTCACCTGAACCTAGAGAAAGTTTCCGATTATCATCTTTCAAAACTCACAAGTCTAATGAAAAAACCAGCAATATATAAAGCCAATGTTAGATATTCGGAATAAAAACATTTTTGTGTTAAAACTATGTTTATACATGTACGTTATACTTATCATAAACATGTTATTTTCGAATTAAAACATTGCATTTACTGAGAACTACTTGTTTTGAATTGATTTAAACTTTTTGAGTTAAATTTTCTATATTATTATTATCCTTTTTATTGCATGAAAATCTATTGAGAGTATTTTTATTATTAAAATAAACATTTATGTTAAAATTTTTTTAAAAATCTTCTTACTCTTTCAGAAAGTCCTTCAACATACGGTAATGTGACTTTTACATAAGATTTTTTGTTAGTGTCAATCCAGTCATTCCTCCTACTAGAACTATGATAGATTTCATGAAATCTTTCTCTGATAATACTTTTAATCATAGGAAGCGGATAATTATCATGAACGAATGTAATTTTTAATTGTTCCAAATTTTCTTTTCTAAATTTAATATCACTTAACTGTATACACCTATCAATTAATCCTTTTATTAAACCCACCTTTTGACAAAATAAATAATGTGAATTGTAATTGAGATACCTACCCGACCATGATGGTTTTTTGTACCAATTGGTAATTAAATAACCATCATGTATTTTATCAGTAGTAACAATAGCCAAAATGTCATTAACATAACGTTTATATAGAACAGGTGTGAAATTTAACTTTTTTAAAGCTCTTTACTCTAAATCTTCTAAAACTAAATTTGAAACTATAGGGGACAATGGAGAACCCATAGGACAAACACCTAATTGTTTATAACATTTTCCATTAAATGAGAAAACCATGTTATTAAAAACAGTTCTTCTAGCTATCAAAAATTCAGATTTTGTTATTTCGGTTAGAATATGATTTAAATTTAATTTTTCTTCTGTGCAATCCAAAGCAAGATCTAGTGGAATGTTATCGAACATAGAGACAACATCTAATAAAACCATAGAGTGTGTTAAAGGAACCTTAGTTTTCTTCAAAGAGTGTTTTATATCCAAACTATTTTTGACAAAGGATTCTGTGTTTCCTGAAATAGGTTTTAGAACATTTGATATATATTTTGCTAAGTTATAAGTGGGAGATCCAAATGTAGACACAATTAGTCTCCATTTTAGATTTGGTTTATGCACTTTTGGAAGAGCATAAGCTTTAGCTACCACACACGGCCTTTTCCAAGCATGCAAAAGTGGTTATTAGATACACTCGAAGTAACATCAACATTCAAACTCGTTTCTGAAGTCAATTTACGTCTTAAATCATTTATGGAGAAAAAACAATATGGACAAGGAAATTATGATGTTGCGGTTTGTTGTGCATTTACTATCAGCAAAAGCTTAAAGTCTGCAACAAATTTGAAAGGGATATCATTAAGTTTGGTTAAATAAAATAAACGCTTCATATTTGCGTGAGTTTCTTTTATTCCAGAAACCACACACAGCAATAGCAACCTATTTAAACTAGATAGCTTACCTTTTTTGCTCAGACAACCACCTTCAGAGTAGAGCATTCTTTTCTTACAATCACTAAAATTATCTAAATTTCTGAGTAATTTTCATTATTATAATCTTCCCACATGGAATTCTCTTGATGTTGAGATGAAGAATTATCAGGTATATTACTTAAACTAATTTAAAAAAAAATCGTGCACCATCAGCCATAACTTTGATGCAAAAGTTGCCTACTATTTTTCTAATTCCGATAACTTTGTCTAAAAGTTCTTCAGCGTTGGCACAGAAAACAGGACGCAGTTGCTTTTCTGAATCTGTTGCGCATTCTCAATCAAATTCGTAGACATTAGTTTTGTCAATATCAGCCAATTCTTTAGATTTGTTTGACATATGCTTTCTATAATTTTCAGGAATAGACATTTTCCCAACATTACACCGTATAAAAATATTAATTTTTCTCATTTGATTTTGTGAAGCTGCTAGTTTGACTCGAAAATTATCTCAATAATCTTCATCGAAGACCACGTTCTTTTTAATTTTATTTATTGTGTTCCCGTATTTCGTCCAGGAGTCCTTAAATTTATATCAATATTGACCCGTTTTCCACTTGCATCGAGATTATATTCTACATTGTCTTTTATTACATGTGTTACAATTTGTTATTGGATTTTTTCAGGAAATTTCTCAACCATTTTTAGCACATTATCTTTAAGATTTTTGCAAGCATGGGCTTTGCCTCTGTTAATTTCTTGAAAACACGTGGTGCAATATTTAATCGAGTCACAGTTTTTATTCAATAAAAGCTTCTCTGCTTCTTC
Organism: Druon quercuslanigerum; assembly: GCA_010014905.2. NCBI lineage: Eukaryota > Metazoa > Arthropoda > Insecta > Hymenoptera > Cynipidae > Druon > Druon quercuslanigerum. The sequence goes on along the minus strand of JAAAKG020004421.1, from coordinate 844 downwards.
TGCGTCTTTATGTTCTTTTTGAAAATTTTGAACAAGTTTTTCAGATTTTTAAAAATTTTTCAAATTGTTAATTCGATTATGGTTGGAGAATAATTAAGTAACTGTTTTCGAATATTCATTATCTGATCTTCCCTTAAATTTTGTGAATCAAAAAACTTTTTAATTGATCCATCATTTATAACTCTTTGTCAACGATATTTGAAAAAAATTGAAAAATTACCTAATGTTTGAATATATTTAACTGTGTTTTCAATTAAAATGTTTAAACATTCTTTTTTAAAATTTATTTGAGTTTGATGAAAGTTCGATATTAAATTATAATTTAAATTATATATACTAAATTTGTTTATAAAATGTTGAATGTGTGCTGCAACCAAATCATAAGACAGCAAGACCACAATCATTTTTTCTCACATGTACATTGACGGTCGAAGAAAGGAATAATTTGATTCTCAACAAGTCTGATATTTAATTTGAGTGAAATTCTGATTTTCTTAAATTGATAGCTTAAGTTATTAAAATTAAATTTTTTCTGAAAAAGATCTTCTCTTTAACGAACCACAGAACCTCCAATTACTGTTTAAGTGTCTTTCCCTTAAGATACTAAAGAGATCAAAGGAATATGTAAGGAAATTCTGTAAAAAAGGAAAGTTTAAGCAAATTAATTTTGATCAGCAACCTAGGTCGGAGCAGTGTTGTGGAGTGAATGTGTTATTTAAATAAATAACACGAGAATTCCAGATCAATCTAAAAATTTTATAAGCCCTTGCTCACACTACTCACCTCCCTACCGAGTGAGTTACGCCTACCCCGAAAGGGAAACGGCTTAATGGTGTAATAATAA
>JAAAKG020004410.1:7095-21562 GCA_010014905.2 Druon quercuslanigerum | reverse complement strand
AAATTTCCGAAATAAGTGATGAATTATTAACTAAAATATTGAATTTTCAAATGAAATAATTGAATTTTAAACAAAAACGATGAGTTTTTAACCAATAAATTTAATTTTTACCAAAGAAGACCAATTTTCAATTAAAAATCTGATACTTTAACAAAAAATTAAATAATTTTAAATCAAATTTTAAATCAAACATATGAACCTTTGACTCAATCAAAAATTTAATAATTAAATTTTTAGTTTAGAAAATTAATTTTCAATGTAAGAGATGGATTGTTAACTAAACTGATGAATTATTTAAATATAATAGTTACATTTTCAGTTTTAAAACATAGCTCACTTTTCGATAAAAAAAATGAATTTTTAATTAAAATTATGAATTTTCAACGACAAAATATTATTTTGCAACAAATGAGTTTTAAATTTCAACCAACTAATTAAATTTTAATTCAAAAAAAAAAGATAAATTCTAAACAAAAAAGGTAGTAATTGATGTTTTAATCCAAAAAAGATTGTTTTTAATTAATTAAAAATAGTCGAACGTCAGGGGAGTTTTCAACCAAGAATGATAACTTTTCTCCCATGAAAGATGAACTTTCAATTCAAAAGAATTTATTTTTTATTAAAGTAATTGGATTTTCAATAAAAAAAGATGACTTTATCAAAATAGTTAAAATTTTCAAACAAATAGTCGAATTTTCCAACAAAAAAGATTAAAATTCAACCGAAATGAGTTGCATTTTCTAACAAAAAAGAAGAATTGTTTAGAACATGGTTTTATTTTCAATCAACTTTTAAACAAACCAGAACAGTTGAATTTTTTTATTACAAATATTTTTTTGAACAAAGAGGGGAATCATCAAATTTTCAATTTAAAAAATTCATTTTTATCAGAAAAAAAAATAGTTGAAAAATCAACCTAAACAAAGAAATTTTCAAAAAAATACATAAATTTTCTACGAAACAGTTGAATTTCAATCCTACAAACAATAAATTCTCAACCAAAAATGGAATAGTTAGATAAATTTTTTAATTTTCAACAAAAAATATGAATTTTCGATCAAAAAGTTTAGTTTAAAAAAAATTAATAAACCAAAAATATTTATGTAATACAAAAAAGGTGAGATTTCAACAAAATGTATCAATTTTTGGAAAAATGGTTGAATTTTTAAGTACAAAAAAAAACCAATTCCCAACGAAACCTGTTATCGTTGGTGTTGTAACCAAACAGTTGAATTTTTGTCCAAAAAATAGTTTAATTTAGAACAAAAAAGATGAATTTTGTACCAAGAAGATTAACTTTCTACTAAAAAAGATAAATTTTTAATAAAACAAATCAATTTTCGATCAAATTGTTCAATTTTAAAGTAAAAAAATCTACAAAACAGCTGAATTTCAAACAAAATATTTTAATCTTAAACCCAATTGTTGAATGTTCGAGCCAAAAAGATGAACTTTGAATAAAAAAGTTCAATTTTCCACTCAAAAATATGAATTTTCATCTAATACAAAATTTCGTTTTTAAAAATCGTGTTTTTAGTATGTTGGGTTCAACGAAAAAGACGATTTTTTAACTAAATATTTGAATCCTCTACTAAGAGGAAGAAAATCTCAAAAAGAAAATTATTTTTCTGACAAAAATTATGAATTTTCAACGATATACGAAGAAAAAAGCATTTTTTACCAAATTGTTAAATATTTAACTAAAAAGATGAATTTTTCAATAAGAAAATTATTAATTTTGTGCTAAAAAAGATGAAGTTTCGATAAAATATATCAATTTTCGACAAAATTGTTGAACTTTGAAACAAAAACAAAAATTATCTAGAAAACAGTTATTTTTTCAAAACAAAATGTTGTTTTGCAAAATAAAAAATTATTTTCTACCAAACAGATCAATTTTCAACAAAATAGTTTCATTTTTATCCCAATTGTCGAATTTTTCAGCAAAAATATAAATGAAAAATAAAGTTTTAACCAATAGTTTCAAGAAAATAAATGAAAATTTTCAACCAAATAGTCGAATTTTCCAACAAAAAAGATTAAAATTCAACAATTAGAACATGGTTTTATTTTCAAGCAACTTTTAAACAAACCAAAACAGTTGAATTTTTGTATTAAAAATATATATTTCTTAAACAAAAAGTAGAATCATCCAGTTTTCAGTTTAAAAAGTTCATTTTTATCAGAAAAAACGTATTTTTAATCAGTTAAATTCAACCAAAAAAAGAAAAATTGGAAACAAAGTAGTTGAATAATCAACCTAACCGAAGAAATTTTCAAGAAAATACATGAATTGTCTACGAAACAGTTGAATTTCAATCCTAGAAACAATAAATTCTCAACCAAAAATGGAACAGTTAGATAAGTTTTTTAATTTTCAACCTAAAAGTTGAATTTTTGACCAAAAAACAGTTCAATTTTGAACAAGAAAGATGAATACTCCACCAAGAAGATTAATTTTTTTACCAAAAAGATCAATTTTTAACAAAATATATCAATTTTCGACAAAATTGTTCAATTTTGAAGTAAAAACAAAAATTATCTACAAAACAGTTGTTTTATCCACCCAAAATGTTGTTTTGCAAAATAAAAAATTATTTTCTACCAAACAGATCAATTTTCAACAAAATAGTTTAATTCTTATCCCAATTGTCGAATTTTTCAGCAAAAATATGAATGAAAAATAAAGTTTTAACCAATAGTTTCAAGAAAATAAATGAAAATTTTCAACCAATTAGTTGAATTTCTAACTAGAATAAAATAAATTTTCAATTTAAAATATCAATCATAAACCAAAAAAAGTTATATTATTAGTTAAAAAATTGATGCTAAAAAAATGTACCTTTAACAAATTAGTTACATTTTTAACCAAATAGATAATTTTTAAAACAAAATGATAAACAATGAAAAAAAAGAATTTTCAACAAAAAGAGTTAAAAATTCAATCCACATGAAGATTATTTAACAAAAAAATTATATTTTGAACCAAAAAATAAATATATAATAGAAAAAATAATAGTAAACTTGTCAACTAGAAAAATTTGGATTTTTTATTCGTTTCTATTAATTCATTTCAAAATTTTATCATGCGAAAACGTACTGAATGTGATTTATATTCGTAAAAATAACTTTTAAAATTCAGTATCTATTATTAATTGACTATTAATTAATTATTAATTTATAGATTTCCCTTACAGAAATTAACTGACTTTAGCCATTTTTATTTTTAAATCCCTGACATATCCTGACCAACGAAATTCCTATTTTCATCATTTCCTAGCTTTTTCTAACCTGCGGTAATCCTGACTTACTTAAAAAAAAATATTACTAAACAATAAACGAATAAAAAATAGAAAAAGATACTTACCTCTCTGAATAAGGATCGTACCAGGAGGGTCGAGCATTTCCAAATTGTTCATTGAAATGAGGCGTTGGTGTTCCATCAGCTTGTGCCACCTGGAAACCTTCGTAGCTCGAGGCCCTTCCTGGATGAGGTTGAAATACGGGAATGTTTGACTGAGCCACTCCTTCCACTTCCCTGAATGACAAGTGCAATTAATTCAATTAATAAAAATCTATTCAGCCCTCACAGTAGTCCCTACGGGATAAAATATGGGGACCAAAGGGTTCTTTTTCTCGGGAAAACGCTGTTTCTACACATTTTTTTATTCTACACAAATTATATTTTACACAAGTATACTACTCATACTTTTCATAGACAAAATATTTTTCCTACACACAATTTTTCCTACTCAGAATTGAATAATGGTCTATTTTTTCTAGGCAAAAGTTTTTTCTACGCAGAATATTTCTTACGACTTTAATATTGTTTAGTACTTTTTTTCCCTACACAAAATATTTTCTACACAAAATATTTTCTACACAAAATATTCTTCACACAGAATTTAATACTATTATATTTTTCCTACACACAATTTTTCCTACACAGAATTGAATAATAATAATGTTCTGATTATGAATAAAGATGTATTATATAAATTATGAATAATGATCTACATTTTCTAGACAAAAGTTTTTTCTACACAGAATATTTCCTGCCCAGAATTTAATATTTTTTAATACTTTTGTTTTTTCCCCACATAAAATATTTTCTACACAAAATATTCCCCACATAGAATTTAAGACTGTTACATTTTGCCTTCACAAAACATTTTTTCTACACAGAATTGATTATTGGTCTATTTTTCCTAGACAAAAGTTTTTTTCTACACAGAATATTTCCTACACAGAATTTAATATTGTTTAATGCTTTTATTTTTTTCCTGCACAACATATTCCCTACACAGAATTTAATACTGTTATATTTTTAATTCGTAGTACACAAAGTTTTTCCTACGCTGAATTTAATACTGTTATATTTTTCCTACACAGAATTGAATAATGCTCTATTTTTCCTAGACAAAAGTTTTTTCTACACAGAATATTTCCTACACAGAATTTAATATTGTTTAATGCTTTTATTTTTTTCCTGCACAAAATATTCCCTACACAGAATTTAATACTGCTATATTTTTAATTCGTAGTACACAAAGTTTTTCCTACGCTGAATTTAATACTGTTATATTTTTCCTACACAAAATTTTTCCTACACAGAATTGAATAATGTTCTATTTTTCCTAGACAAAAGTTTTTTCTACACAGTATATTTCCTACACAGAAGGAACTAATAATAATTTATTATCAAGAATGTCTTTTTTGCAAAACTAAACTTTAAATCAACTAGTAGATTTTTTAACAACAAAAAATTTGCTACATACAAAACAGGTGAATTTTCAAATCGATATTATTTTTTTTCTACTAAAACAAATTTTTTTAAGTGAACTTTAAACCAACTAGTAGATTTTTTTAACAAAACAATAATTCCCAACAAAACATGTTACAGTTGATGTTTCAACAAAAAAGAAGAATTATTAACAAAATACACCAATTTCCGAAAAAAATTGTATTTTGAAATAAAAAAAATGAATTATCAATAAAACAGTGAAATTTAACTTAAACCGTTAAAAATTCCTATCTTTCCAAGTAAAATATTTGAATTTTTAACAAGATAGATGCCTTTTTAACCAAATAATTGAATTTTCAACTGAAAAATATCAGCTTTGAACCAAAAATGACATCGTTAAACTCTCAGTTAAAAAAATTAATTAAAAAAAAAAAGAATATTTAAACCAAAGTGATGAATTTTTACCTAATAAAATAAATATTCAACTGAAACAGATTAATTTTAAAAGAAGAATATGAATTCCTGACATAAGGTATAACTTTAAACAAAACAAAATTAAATTTCGAACACCAAGATTAATTTTCTACCAACAAACACAAACGATTTTTTAGCAACATACATTAATTTTTCAACAAAATATTTGATTTTTCAACTAAAAACAAATTTTTCCTATACAAAATATTCCCTACACAGAATTTAATACTCTAATATTAGTAATTTTTCCTACACAAAGCTTTCCCTACGCTGAATTTAATACTGTTATATTTTTCCTACACAAAATATTTTTTCTATACACAACATTTTTCCTACACAGAATTGAATAATATTCTACTTTTCATAGACAAAGTTTTTTTCTACACAGAATTTAATATGGTTTAATACTTTTATTTTTTTCCTACACAAAATATTCCCTACACAGAATTTATTACTGTTATATTTTTAACTTTTTCCTACACAAAACTTTTTGTACACAAAGTTTTTCCTACGCTGAATTTAATACTGTTATATTTTTACTGCATAAAAGTTTTCGTATACAGAATATTTCATACACAGAATTTAATATTGTTTAATACTTTTATTTTTTTCCTACACAAAATATTTTCGACACAAAATATTCCCTACACAGAATTTAATACTGTAATATTATTAATTTTTCCTAAACAAAGTTTTCCCTACGCTGAATTTAATACTGTTATATTTTTCCTACACAAAATATTTTTTCTACACAACATTTTTCCTACACAGAATTGAATAATATTCTACTTTTCATAGACAAAGTTTTTTTCTGCACAGAATTTAATATGGTTTAATACTTTTATTTTTTTCCTACACAAAATATTCCCGACACAGAATTTATTACTGTTATATTTTTAACTTTTTCCTACACAAAACTTTTTGTACACAAAGTTTTTCCTACGCTGAATTTAATACTGTTATATTTTCCCTAGACAACAGTTTTTCCTACACAGAATATTTCCTAAACAAAATTTAATATGGTTTAATACTTTTGTTTTTTTTCTACACAAAATATGCCCTACACAGAATTAAATGCTGTTATATTTTTAACTTTTTCCTACACAAAGTTTTTCCTACACAGAATAGAATAATGTTCTATTTTTCCTAGAAAAAAATTTTTTCTACACATAATATTTCCTACACAGAATTTAAAATGGTTCAATACTTTTAATTTTTTCCTATACAAAATATCTTCTCCAAGTAAATAGTAATATTTTATTACCAAGAATTTCTTTTTTGCAAAACTAAACTTTAAACCAACTAGTAGATTTTTTAACAACAAAAAATTAGTTATATACAAAACAGGTGAATTTTCAAATCGATAATATCACAAACCAATAATAATTCCCAACGAAACATATTACAGTTGACGTTTTAACAAAAAAGAAGAATTTTTAACAAAATACACAAATTTCCGAAAAAAATTGTTATATTTTGAAATAAAAAAAATTAATTATCAACAAAACAGGTGAATTTTCAATCCGATAATATGTTATTATTTTTCAATGTACTATGTTAAATTTAACTTCAACCATTAAAAATTCCTATCTTTTCAAGTAAAATATTTGAATTTTTATCAAGATAGATGCATTTTTAACCAAATAGTTGAATTTTCAACAAAAAATATCAGCTTTAAACCAAAAATAACATTGTTAAATTCTCAGTTAAAAAAATTAATTTTCAAACAAAAAAATTTTAACCAAAGTGATGAATTTGTACCTAATATAATAAATATTCAACTGAAACAGATTAATTTTAAAAGAAGAATATGAATTTCTGACAAAAGGCTATAACTGTAAACCAAAAAAAATAATTTTCAGCTAAAATGATGAATATTTAATTGAAATACTTAAATTATTAATCAAAAAGATTAATTTTCGAACACCAAGATTAATTTTCTACCAACAAAAACAAACGATTTTTTATCAAAATACATGAATTATCTAAAAAATAGTTGAATCTTCAACTGAAAAAGACAAATTTTGAACCGAATGTTTGAATTTTACCTAAAGAGATCCGTTTTTGACCAAACTGATGAGCTTTTTAAAATAAAATAATGAATCTCCACCTAAAATAGTCGAATTTTCAACAAAAAAAAATAATTTTCTATAAAAAAAGAAGAATCTACAACTAAAAAGGAGACGCTTTCATCCTAAGTTACAGTTTTCAGTTTTAAAATTACAAATTAAAAAAAAAATAGTTGCATTTTCATACAAAGTGATAAAGTTTCAACTGAAATGATCAAGCTTTAAATGAAAAAGTTTAATTTTAAATTTAAAAATAAGGAAATTACATCTAAAATGAATAATTTTTATCTAGAATTATTTAATTTTCAACAAAAAAGATAAACTGTCCAGCAAGAAGATTAGTTTCTATAAAAAACACGCTTTTTCGACTGAAACAGATAATTTTTCAACAAAAAAATAATTAAATTTTTAGATAAAAAATTAATATTCAACCATAGGGATGAATTTTCAACTAAAATTATAGAATATTCAATTGGAAGTTACATTTTCAGCACAAAAAAAAAATTCAACAAAATTCAAAGTTTCAACTGGAAGTCTAATTATCAGCAATAAAAATTAATTTTTGGTCGAAGAAAGGACGAATTTTTAACCAGAAAGATGAATTTTCAGTTCAAATGATGAATCTTGAACCAAAAAATCAAATTTGGATTCCAGAAACGATGAATTCGCAACAAAAAATGTAGTAGTTGATATTACAACCAAAAAAAGAACTTAATTTTTTTAATCAAATCATTTTTTTGTTTGAAAATTTGTTTAATTGCTTTAACCAAAATTTTTAATTAAAAATTCGTGAATGTTATTAAAAATTGATCTTTTTTTGATACAAAATTAACCTTCTTTCTTGAAAATTCATCCTCATATTAGAAAACTCTGTTTTTAGTTAATATTTTTAACTGAAAATAGAACTATTCCACTTTTTATTGTGAATTTATCCTTTTTATATGGAAATTCAACTATTGTTTTTTTTTTAAATTCATGAATTTTATACAAAATCTGTCAATCCTGGTTAAGAAATAACATTTTTCGAATAAAAATTTAACTATTTGTTTGTAAATTCATTTAACTTGTTTTAAAAAAATGTTCTTGGTAGATAAATAATCTTTTTGCTTAAAAATTATTCTTTTCGGTTAAATTTTTTTTTAATTAATTCTTTTAACTGCGATTTTACATATTATTAATTTCATTATAAATAAATAGTTTTTAGTTTACGGTTAAAAATTTGGTTAGTTAAAAATTTGGCTTTTTTGTTGAAAATAATTTTTATTTTTACTGAAAATTTAACTATTTCATGTTTGAATGTAAATTTATCTTCTTAAGTTAAAAATTTGTTTATTGGCTTGTAAATATATGTATTTTGTTAAAAATGTGTCTTTCTTGGTAAAGAGATACAATTTTTTGTTGAAGATTTCTTGTTTTTTTTTTAGTTAATTATTTTGCCTAAAATTCTACGCAGCCTATTATTGATTTGTTTTAAAATTAAACTTGCCGGTTAAAAATTTAACTACTGAGTTAAAAGTTAAACTACTTTAAAAAAAAAACTTTTTTTGGTTGAAGATGCATTGTTTTAGTTGAAAAGTAATTTCTTTGGTTGAAAATTTAACTATTTTTTCATAAATTCTTATTTTAATGGTAAATTATTTTTTTTTAGTTAAAACTTCAGTTATCCAATTTAAAATTCATTCATTTGATTAAAAAATTGTTGCTGTTTTTCGTATAAAAGCATTCTTCTTGCTTAAAAATTCATATTTTTGTTTAAACATTCTGTTTATCGGTAAAGACTAGTTTTTTCAATTGAAAAGTCCACTATATCTTTGAAAATTCATACATTCTGTTAAAAATCTGTCTCTCGTAGTAGAAAAATAATAACCTTTATGCTTGAAAATTCATCTTTTCAGTTGAAAATTCGTCTATTTCTTGTTGAAAATCAATTGTTTTAACCGAATTTTTCTATTTCGGATTATAATTGATATTTTGTTAGTTGAAAATTCAATCAAGCCCGATCAAGTCTGCATTGAAAATTGAGGAATATTTTTGATATTTTAGATTTAACATTCTTTTTCCCGTAAAAACTAATTTTTTCAAGTGAAAAGTCCACTATTTCTTTAAAATAAATATTTTCGGCTGAAAATTCGTTTATTTCTTGTTGAAAATTAATTGTTTCAACTGAATTTTTCTATGTTGGATTCTAAATTAATATTTTGTTAGTTAAAAATTCAACTATCTGATTTAAAAAAAATCTAGTTTGAAAAAGGCCCGCCCGATCAAGCCTGCCTTAAAAATGGAGAATTATTTGTGATATTTAAGATTAAAAATTCTTTTTTTCCGTAAAAACTAATTTTTTCAAGTGAAAAGTTCAGTATTTCTTTAAAAAAAATATTTTCGGTTGAAAATTCGTTTATTTCTTGTTGAAAATCAATTGTTTTAACCGAATTTTTATATTTTGGATTCTAAATTGATATTTTGTCAGTTGAAAATTTAACTATCTGATTTAAAAAAAAATCTAGTTTGAAAAAGGCCCGCCCGATCAAGCCTGCCTTGAAAATTGAGGAATATTTTTGATATTTAAGATTTAACATTCTTTTTTCCGTAAAAACTAATTTTTTCAAGTGAAAAGTTCACTATTTCTTAAAAATAAATATTTCCGGTTGAAAATTTGTTTATTTCTTGTTTAAAATCAATTGTTTCAACCGAATATTTATATTTTGGATTCTAAATTGATATTTTGTTAGTTTAAAATTCCACTATCTGATTTAAAAAAAAAATCTAGTTTGAAAAAGGCCCGCCCGATCAAGCCTGCCTTGAAAATGGAGAAATATTTTTGATATTTAAATTGAACATTCTTTTTTCCGTAAAAACTAATTTTTTCAAGTGAAACGTCCACTATTTCTTTTAAATTCATGTTTTCGGTTGAAAATTCGTTTATTTCTAATTTAAAATCAATTCTTTCAATCGAATTTTTCTATTTTAATTACTAAATTGATATTTTGTTAGTTGAAAATGCAACTATTTGATTTAAAAAAAAAAATCTCGTTTGAAAAAGGCCCGCCCGATCAAGCCTACCTTGAGAATGGAGAAATATTTTTGTTATTTAAGATTTACATTATTTCTTTCCGTAAGAACTAATTTTTTCAAGTGAAAAGTCCACTATTTCTTTGAAAATTCATACATTTTGTTAAAAATCTATCTTTCTTGATAGAAAAGTAACCTTTATGCTTTTAAATTCATATTTTCGGTTGAAAATTCGTTTATTTCTTGTTGAAAATCAATTGTTGTAACCGAATTTTTCTATTTTGTATTCTAAATTGATATTTTGTTAGTTGAAAATGCAACTATCTGATTTTTAAAAAAAATCTCGTTTGAAAAAGGCCCGCCCGATCAAGCCTGCCTTAAAAATGGAGAATTATTTGTGTTATTTAAGATTTACATTCTTTTTTTCCGTAAAAACTAATTTTAGCAAGTGAAAAGTCCACTATTTCTTTGAAATTCATACAGTTTGTTAAAAATCTGTCTCTCGAGGTAGAAAAATAATAACCTTATGCTTGAAAATTCATCTTTTCGGTTGAAAATTCGTCTATTTCTTGTTAAAAATCAATTATTGTAACCGAATTTTTCTATTTAAGATTCTCAATTGATATTTTGTTAGATGAAAATGCAACTATCTGATTTAAAAAAAAATCTCGTTTGAAAAAGGCCCGCCCGATCAAGCCTGCATTGAAAATGGAGGAATATTTGTGTTGTTTAAGATTTACATTCTTTTTCCATAAAACCTAATTTTTTCAAGTCAAAAGTCCACTATTGCTTGGAAAATGCATTTTGTTAAAAATCTGTCTCTCTTCATAGAAAAATAATAACCTTTATGCTTAAAAATTCATCTTTTCGGTTAAAAATTCGTTTATTTCTTTTTTAAAATCAATTCTTTCAACCGAACTTTTCTATTTTAGATTCTAAATTGATATTTTGTCAGTTGAAAATTTAACTATCTGATTTAAAAAAAAATCTCGTTTGAAAAAGGCCCGTCCGATCAAGCTTGCCTTGAAAATGGAGGAATATTTGTGTTATTGAAGATTTACATTCCTTCTTTCCGTAAAAACTAATTTTTTAAACTTAAAATTCAACTATTTCTTTGAAATTCATACATTTTGTTAAAAATATGTCTCTCGTGGTAGAAAAATAATAACCTTTATGTTTGAAAATTCATCTTTTCGGTTGAAAATTTTTTTTTTTCTTGTTAAAAATCAATTCTTTCAACCGAACTTTTCTATTTTAGATTCTAAATTGATATTTTGTCAGTTGAAAATTTAACTATCTGATTTAAAAAAAAATCTCGTTTGAAAAAGGCCCGTCCGATCAAGCTTGCCTTGAAAATGGAGGAATATTTGTGTTATTGAAGATTTACATTCCTTCTTTCCGTAAAAACTAATTTTTTAAACTTAAAATTCAACTATTTCTTTGAAATTCATACATTTTGTTAAAAATATGTCTCTCGTGGTAGAAAAATAATAACCTTTATGTTTGAAAATTCATCTTTTCGGTTGAAAATTTTTTTTTTTCTTGTTAAAAATCAATTCTTTCAACCGAATTTTTCTATTTTGGATTCTAAATTGATATTTTGTTAGTTGAAAATGCAACTATCTGATTAAAAAAAAAAATCTCGTTTGAAAAAGGCCCGCCCGATCAAGCCTGCCTTAAAAATAGAGAATTATTTGTGTTATTTAAGATTTACATTCTTTCTTTCCGTAAAAACTAACTTTTTCAAGTGAAAAGTCCACTATTTCTTTGAAAATTCAAACATTTTGTTAAAAATCTGTCTTTCTTTGTAGAAAAATAACCTTTATGCTTAAAAATTCATCTTTTCGTTTGAAAATTCGTCTATTTCTTGTTGAAAATCAATTGTTGTAACCGAATTATTCTATTTAAGATTCTCAATTGATATTTTGTTAGTTGAAAATGCAACTATCTGATTTAAAAAAAAAATCTCGTTTGAAAAAGGCCCGCCCGATCAAGCCTGCCTTGAAAATGGAGGAATATTTGTGTTATTTAAGATTAGCGAATTAATGATACTTACCTGACTTTCGGGGCTGCTCGACTTCCTGGTGAAACGACAATGATCGGCCTATTCGGATTATTGGGATCGAAAAGTGTTCTCTGTTGCTGGTGAGACTGTTGTCGGGGCGGTGTACTGCCCGGCTGAAAAGTATTCGTATCCGGCAATACAAGAACTCCCGGTGGCTGTGCATTGCTGTAAGCTGGAGGAGACGCTCGATGATGAGCCAATGAGTTTGTCGCGAGTGAATTGGTGGAATGTGACGATAAACTGGGTGTTCTCCGACCATCATCGGAATCACAGACGGAAGCTCTTCTACCCGATCTCCAATTTTCGTCCGCGGGTTCATCTAATATTCTGCATCATTCAATTTATTATTATTCTTTTTATAAACTCATTTTTTTAAATCAAATTAATGTATGTCAAATATTAAACTCAACATGAAACCCTTAAAATTCCTACTTTTTACGAGGTTCCTTCTTTTTTTAGTGACCTATTTTTCAGGTCCCCACTTTTTTTCAGGGTTCTATTTTTAGGCCTCTACATTTTTGAGGGACCCAATTTTTCAGTCTTATATTTTTCAGATTCGTACTATTTTCCGGGTCCTATTTTTCAGGTCCCTGCTTTTTTCAGATTCTCACTTTTCCAGGGTTCTAATTTTTTAAGGGACCCACTTTTTCAGGTTCCTACTTTTTTCAGGGTCATATTTGTCAGGGTTCTAATTTTTTAGGGATCCACTTTTTCAGGTTCCTACTTTTTTCCGGGTCCTATTTTTCAGGTCTCTGCTTTTTACAGATTCTTACTTTTCTAGAGTTCTAATTTTGTATAGACCCACTTTTTCAGGTTTATACTTTTTTCAGGGTCCGATTTTTCAGGGTCCGATTTTTCAGGTCCCTACATTTTTCAGGGACCCAATTTTATAATTTTTCAGATCCTAATTTTTTCAGGGTCATATTTTTCAGGGCTCTAATTTTTTAGGGATCCACTTTTTAAGTTTCGTACTTTTTCAGGGTAATATTTTTCAGTGTTCTAATTTTTCAGGGATCCACTTTTTCAAATTCCTACTTTTTTGAGGGTGCCAATTTTTATAATTCAATTTTTTCAGGATCCAATTTTTCAGGTAACTACTTATTCAGGGTCATATTTTGCAGGTCCTACGTTTTTCAGGGTCGTATTTTTCATTTCCCTGCATTTTTAGGGACCCACTTATTCAGGTTCCTAATTTTTTCAAGGACCCATTTTTTAGGTCCCTACTTTTTCAGGTCATATTTGTCAGGGTTCTTATTTTTCAGGGAACCACTTTTTCAGGTTCCTGCTTTTTTCAGGGTCCCAATTTTTAGGGTCCAATTTTTTCAGGATCCTATTTTCCACGTTCCTACGTTTTTCAGGGTCATATTTTTCAGGTCTCTACATTTTCCAGGGTCATATTTTTCAGGGTTCTAATTTTTTAGGTACCAACTTTATCAGGTTCCTACTTTTTTGAGGGTGACATTTTTCAGACCCCTACTTTTTTAGGGGCCCACTTTTTCAGATTCCTACTTTTTTCAGGGTCCCAAATTTTTCAGGATCCTATTTACCAGGTCCTAAGTTTTTCAGAGGCATATTTTTCAGGTCCCTACATTTTTGCGGGTCCTATTTTTCAGGTACCTGCTTTCTTCAGATTCTCACTTTTCCAGAGTTCTAATTATTTAGGGACCCACTTTATGAGGTTCCTACTTTTTTCAGGGTTTTCAGGTTCCTGCTTTTTTCAGGGTCCTATTTTTCAGGTCCCTACTTTTTTCTGATACTCACTTTTCCAGGGCTCTAATTTTTTAGGGATCCACTTTTTCAGGTCCTTACTTTTTTGGGGGTCTCACTTTTCTAGGTTTCTAATTTCCAAGCGACCCCATTTCTCAAGGTCCCTCTTTTCGAGGGTCCTACATTTTAACTAACTAACTTTTTCAGGCTCCTTTTTTCAGGTTTCTACGTTTTTCAGGGTGATATTTTTTAGGTCCCACTTTTTTCAGATTCTCACTTTTCAGGGTTCTAATTTTCTAGGGACCCACTTTTCCAGGTTTGTACTTTTTTCGGGGGCCCATTTTTCAGGTCGCTGGTTTTTTCAGGGTCCCACTTTCTCGGGGTCCTAATTTATCATGT
>JAAAKG020004399.1:0-21562 GCA_010014905.2 Druon quercuslanigerum | reverse complement strand
GTAATGATCGGTATTGCATTCAGAACCCCTCATGACTCTTGTGTCTTTGACTAGTTCTCTTAGTCTTTCATCCGCAAGACTAAGAGAACTAGGTATTTATAATTCATAATTTTAGTAGAAAATAAATTTTGTTCTTTGAAAATAGACTTTTTCAACTAAAAAGTTAGCTATTCCATTTTTGGTTAATAATTGATCTTTTTTATTTAATATTTCATGTATTTTAATTGGAATTTCCTTTGTTTGTTCAAAAATTTACCTAACGCTTTTAGTACATTTCCAGATTATAACTGTTTTTGGTGGTAAATTAATATCTTTATTTAAAAATATATGTTTTTAGTTTTAAATTTCTACTATTTGTTTGACAATTCTTAAATTTTATTTAAAATTTGTCTCTTTTAAAAATAAATTAATATTTTGTTTAAAAGTTCATCTTTTTTAATAGAAGATACAAAATTTTGGTCAAAAAAATTGAATTTGATTCCAGAATCTTATTTTTTTCTAGTAAATTAATCTTTTTATTTAAAAATTCTTCTTTTCTAGTTAAAAATTCAATTGTCGGTGAAAAAATTTAAAAAAAAACTTCTTTCCTTCTTTTGTAAAATTGAACTTTTTGGTTGAAAATTCGTCTTTTCTGTAGCAAATTAATGTTTTTGTTTAATATATTATTTTTTTAAATTGAAAATTTAAATTTTTAGATCAGAGTTCTTTAATTTTATTAATATTCATCTTTTTGGTAGTAAATTAGTGTTTATGTTAAAAACTTATATTTACTAGTTGAAAATTCAACTTTATGGTACAAATTAGTCTTTTTGTTTAAAACCTATTGTTTTTTAGTAAAAACTTTAACTTTTTGGTTGAGAACTCCTGAATTTGATTAGAAAATCGTAATTTTCGGTGGTTAATTAATTTTTTTGTTCAAAATTTGATTTTTTTTTAGTTGAAAATTCAACTTTTTTGGTTAAGAATTCTTTGATTTTGTTAAAAAAATCGTCTTTTCTGTTCTTAAATTAAACTTTTCATTCATTCTCTTTTTTTAGTTAAAAATTCAACTTTTTTGGATTACAATTCTGCAATTTTATTAAAAATTTATCTTTTTTGTGGTCCATTAATGTTTATTTTTAAAAATTCTTCTTTTGTTAATTGAGAATTCAACTTTTTGGGTACAAATTAATCTTTTTGTTTAAAAATTATTGTTTTTTATTTGAGACTTTGACTTTTTGGTTGAGAACTCTTGAATTTGATTAGAAAATCGTAATTTTCGGTGGTAAATTTATCTTTTTGTTTAAAAATTTATATTTGTATGAAATTTAAATTTTTGCTTGAGAATTCTTTAATTTCGTTAAAATTTTTTATGTTGTTAGAAAATTATTCTTTTTGTTTGAAAATTCAAATTTGGCTTGTCATTCTTGAACTTAGTTTATAATTAATTTTTTTTCCTGATAAAAATTGATCTGTTTGATTAAAAAATTAAAAACTACATATTAAAGTTGAACTAACCTAATCAAAATTTAAAAAAAATGTCTTTCCTTCTTAAAAATTCAACTTTTTGGTTGAGAATTCCAGTGTTTAGTTCAGAATTCTCTATTTTTTTAAATTCATTTTTCGAATAAATTAATATTTTCACTTAACTAAACTTTTAAGCAAAAATACAATATTTACCTTTTCAATTTAATAATTTTTTTTCGGCGAAAAAAATTTATCTATCAGTTAAATTGAATAAAACACACAAAAAAGTTTGATTTTCACTCCGACACTATAAATTTCCGACAAAAAAGTTAATCTTGTACCAACTAGGTAATTTTTTAAATTAATTATTTAATTTTTTAATTATATAGTTGCATTTTTTACCAAAATAGTAGAATTTTGAACAAAAAGAATAATTTTAAACCAAAAAATTAAATTTTCAAATAGAAATGTTCAATTTTAAATTAAAAGTATAAATTTTTAACAAATATTGGAATAAGTTATATTTTTACTGAAAAAAATTAATTTTCCGAAACAAAAAAAGACGATTTAAAAAAAAAAAACAATAGTTAAATTCTCAACCAAATGATAATTTTTCAAATAAGAAATATGAATTTTAAATAAAAACGTGAATTTTCCACTATGTAGTTAAATTTTCAAATCAACAGTCGAATTGATAAAAAAACATCAGTTTTAAATCAAAAAATGAATTGTTGCTTTAAAACAGATCTTTTATTAATTGAATTAATCAAAAATTAATTATTTTATTTATTAAATCATTTTAATTTTATTTCCCGTATAGAAATTGTTCAATTTGATCTCGATTCCTGATGGAGCCCTGGTCGGGTTAGCTCAATGTGGCCCTGATCATGGCTACTGTTATAGTTCTAGTCGGGGCCACATCAGGCTATCTTTTGTAAAAGAATAGCTAGTTTAAAAATGAAATTGACTTAGTTTTAAAATTGCTTCCTATCTTAATAAATAAATAATCAACTAATTTGCAGTTCAGTGAATAATCTAAAGTTCATTTGATTAAATTTAACTTGTGAATAATGTTATTTTACTAAAAAATTACATTATTTCCATTCACTCTTTGTTGAAATTCTCTATTTCTGTCGACAAATTTAATTTAAAAAATTGTATTTTTTTTATTATTTTATTTAACACCAGATAGTGCTTACGTTTAAAATCTCTGAAGAACCAATGATAATTGTTGTTAAACATTTAAATAATAAAGTTTGATATTCCTAAATACTCACTTTTTTATAAAATAAATAATATTTTGATCATATTTTTATAAATAAAAATTAGAAGGGGCCTGATCAGGGCTAGATCAAGCCTTCCTTATGGATAACTCAGTCTCGCCCAGATCGGATTAGGTTTCTTTATTTCTAGTCTAGCCCTGACTGGTTTGCCCGACCGGGGCCAGATCTGGCACCAACGAGGACCACTCCGAAATTTCTGCATGGGTGATTAATTATTT
The DNA here is from genome assembly GCA_010014905.2 of Druon quercuslanigerum. NCBI lineage: Eukaryota > Metazoa > Arthropoda > Insecta > Hymenoptera > Cynipidae > Druon > Druon quercuslanigerum. The sequence continues at coordinate 18,615 of JAAAKG020004399.1, read as the reverse complement.
AATTTAACTTATTAATTTTTTTAAATAATTCTTTATCTGAAAATATAGCTTCAATGTGGATGGAATTTGTCTGAAAATTAAAAAAAAAAAAATTCGATCGACCTAGTGTAAAACCTGCCTGGAGTGAAATGGATTCGGTTCTGGGAACATTTATCGGGCAAAGTTCCGAATTATTTTCTCGGGTCTTTAAATGGTCTTTTTCCCTTTTTTTGTAGTGACATTCTTCCTTCTGATTTTTCGGCAATGTTTACAATCGCGCTTCTTTAAAAATAAATTGTTAGCGTCCTCATTGAGGCGACCGTTACCCTATTCACTTTTTTCTCGCTCTTTCTTTCTTCATGTAATTATACCTCCTTGGTAGAAAGGTGGATGATTTCTGGCCCGTTCCTTTCGACGCGGTTCGGATCGCTAACGGAACGCGGCATCTCGAGTCTCGAGAATGGTATGATAGTAGTGGTATTGGTGGTATTAACTCGGGGCGCCGGCATCCGCTTCGGGAGAACCAGATACAAAAAGAATTCTCTTCTAATTATTCTCTCGAATAGTGTATAATTGAAAACATCAAACTTTGAAGTTTCCACAATTGCAAACTATAACTAACTGGAAAAACAGGAAAATTAAATTAATTTTTTTTCGAAAAAAAGATCTACTCACTTCGCTCCACTGGGAGTCGAACCAGAGGACTTCCGACTGCCTGTCATTAGAGGTAGTTTCTATCGATTTGTGTAGATGTCATTCTACAATTTGTGAAAATATAAATCACAACTATCGATCAAGTTAACTCTTCAAATAGCAGAATAGAAAACAATTTTTCTTCAATTTTAAAAATAAAATTTTGTCTGAGAAAAGATTTACTAACCTCGCTCCACTGGGAATCAAACTACAAAACTTCCAATTGCCAGCTAGGCGTTTTCCCATCAAGCTATTAGAGAGATACCAAAAAAGAATCTTTGTTGTGCAATAGGAAGTTCTGTGGTTCGATTCCCAGTGGAGCGAAGTGAGTAGATCTTTTTTCAGGAAAAAAAAATAATAAATATTTTTCTAATATTTTTCTGTTATTTAAAGAGTTGACTTGATCGATTGTGTCGATTTCTAATTTTACGGATTTTTGAATTATATCTTCAATCTTCGATGGTAACTGTCTCTGATGATAATACAGATTCTACTTATTTAAAATATTTTTTAATATACGTAAAATTATTGAATTCTTTTTGAAAATTTTGTAAAACCTTTCTAAAAATGTTAGGAATCTTTCTGAAATCTTTGGAAATCTCTGCGACTTATTTAGAATATTTGTTATTGTTTGTAAAGTTATTAAAATTTCTAAAAATTCTTTGTTCAATTTTTCTTAAAGCTTTCAGAATTTTTGGAGAAATATTTCTGAACTCATGAAAATCTTTGTGAAACAATGCAAGTCTTTGAAATATTTGGAAATTCATTAAAATCCTTGTGAAATCTTTATAAAACCATTTTGAAATCTTTGGAAATCTTTGCGAAATATTTGGAATATTTTTGAAATCTTTCAAATCTTTGTGAAATCATTACAATCTCTGTAAAATATTTTTAATGTATCTGAAATCTTTGAGAAATCTTTGTAATATTTTCGAAAGTTTTACGAAATTATATAAATCTTTTTTAAATGTGTGGAAATCTTCGCGAAATATTAGAAATATTTGTGCAATATTGGATAATATTTGTTAAATCTTTTTGAAATCTTTGTGATACCTTTCTGAAAGCTTTCCAAATCTTTGTGAACTCTTTGGGAAATCATGAAAATCTTTTTGAACTAATGAAAGTTTTCGTGAAATCTTTGAGAAATCATGAAAATACTTGTGAAGGCTTTCTGAAATCTTTAAAAATATCTGCGACTTGTTTAATATATTTTTTAATGTTTGTAAAATTGTTGAAACTTTTGTAAAATCTTTGTGAATCCTTTCTGAAAGCTTACGAAATTTTTGTGAAATATTTGAATATCTCTATATCTTATTTAAAATATTTTTAAAAAACGTAAAATTATTGAAATCTTTTTGACATCTTTGTTAAAACTTTCTAAAACCTTTATGAATCTTTCTGAAATCTTTGGAAATCTCTGCGCCTTACTAAGAATATTTTTTCATGTTTTTGAAATTAATAAAATCTTTGTGAAATCTTTGTGAAACCCTTCTGAAAGCTTTCGAAATCTTTGTGAAACCTTTGAGAAATCATGAAAATCTTTGTAAACTAATGAAAGTCTTTGTGAAATATTTGTGAAATCATTAAAATACTTGTGAAGTCTTTCTGAAATCTTTATAAATATCTTCGACTTATACAAAATATTTTTTAATGTTTGTTAATTTATTAAAATTTTTGTAAAATCTTTGTGAATCCTTTCTGAAAGCTTTCGAAACTTTTGTGAAATATTTAATTATCTCTATAACTTATTAAAAATATTTTTAATATACGTAAAATTATTAAAATCTTTTTAAAATCTTTGTGAAACCTTTCTAAAAACTTTATGAATCTTTCTGAAATCTTTGGAAATCTCTGCGCCTTATTAGGAATATTTTTTCATGTTTCTGAAATTAATAAAATCTTTGTGAAATCTTTGTGAAATATTTCTGAAAGCTTTCGTAATCTTTGTGAAATCTTGGAATACCTCTATGACTTATTTAAAATATTTTTTAACTGACGTAAAATTATTGGAATTGTTGTGAAATCATTAAGAATGCTTTCTAAAAGCATTCGAAACTTTTCTGAAATATTTGAATATATCTATGAATTATTTAAACTATTTTTTACATACGTAAAATTATTGAAATCTTTTTGAATTCTTTGTGAAACCTTTCTAAAAGCTTCAGGAATCTTTCTGAAATCTTTGAAAATCTCTGCGCCTTATTTAGAATATTTTTTAACTGACGTAAAATTATTGAAATTGTTGTGAAATCTTTGTGAAATATTTCTGAAAGCTTTCAGAATCTTTGTGAAATCTTTGAATACCTCTATGACTCATTTAAAATATTTTTTAATTGACGTAAAATTATCTAAATTGTTGTGAAATCTTTGTGAATGCTTTCTGAAAGCTTTCGAAACTTTTGTGAAATATTTGAATATCTCTATGACTTGTTTAAAATATTTTTTAATATACGTAAAATTATTGAAATCTTTTTAAAATCTTTGTGAAACCTTTCTAAAAACTTCAGAAATCTTTCTGAAATCTTTAAAAATCTCTGCGCCTTATTTAGAATATTTTTTATTGTTTCTGAAATTAATAAAATCTTTTTGAAATTTTTGTGAAATATTTCTGAAAGCTTTCGGAATCTTGGTGAAATCTTTGAATACCCCTATGACTTATGTAAAACATTTTTTAGTTGACGTAAAATTATTAAAATATTTGTGAAATCTTTGTGAATTCTTTGTAAAATTTTTCTGAAAGCTTTCGGCACCTTTTTGAAATTTTAAAAATATTTTTGAAATCTTACAAGTCTTTGTAAAATCATTACAATATTTGTAAAATATTTTAAATCTATCTAAAATCTTTGCGAAATCTTTGTAATTTTTTTTTACCTTTGAGAAAATCATTAAAAAAAAATTTCAATATTTTTGAAATATTCTTCAATGTTTGTGAAACATTATATATATTATTAAAGTTTTTGCGAAATCTTAAAAATATTTCGATATTTGTTAAATTATTAAAATATACGTGGAACATTTGGAAAATGATCGAAATCTTCGTTTAATCTTGGAAATCTTTGTGAAATCTTTAGGAATTTATTAAAAGCCTTGTGAAATCTTTCTGAAAGCTTTGAAAAGCTTTGGGTTACAATAGAAATATTTTTTAATGTTTGTAAACTTATGGAAATCCTTGTACAATCTTTGTGAAACCTTTCTATAAGCTTACAAACTCTTTGTGTAATCTTCCTAAAAGCTTTCGAAATCTTTGTGAAATCTTTCTGAAATTTTTTGAAATTTTTGCCACATCTTTAAAATTTTTGATAATGTTCGTGAAATTATTGAAATCTTTGATTCTAGTAGTATTGGCGATATTAACTCGGAGTGCCGGCATCCGCTTTGGGAGGACCAAACACAAAAATAATTCTCTGTTAATTATTCTCTGGAATAGTGTATAATTGGAAGCATCAAACTTTGAAGTTTCCACAATTGCAAACTATAACTAACTGGAAAAACAAGAAAATTAAATTAATTTTTATCGAAAAAAAGATCTACTCACTTCGCTCCACTGGGAGTCGAACCAGAAAACTTCTGATTGCCTGACATCAGAGGTAGTTACTAACGATTTGTGTAGGTCTCATTCCAGAATCTGTGAAAACAGAATGGAAAATAATTTGTTTAAAATTTTTTTAATTAAATTTTGTCTGAAAAAATCTACTCACTGCGCTCCACTATGAATCGAACAACAAAACTTCTGTTTGCCAGATAGGTGCTTTCCCATGAAGCTATTAGAGAGATCGAGAAAAGAAGCTTTTTTGAGAAATACACACTATATCTGGCCAGATGTGACATTTATGATACGAGTAATTTAAAGAAATCTGTGTTATCATCAGAGACCGGCAATTGGAAACTCTGCAGTTCGATTCCCAGTGGAGCGAAGTGAGTAGATCTTTTTTCAGGAAAAAAAAACAAAAAGTATTTTTCAAGTATTTTTCTGTTATTTAAACAGTTGACTTGATCGATGGTGTCGATTTCTAATTTCACGGATTCTGGAATTATATCTTCAATCGTCGATGGTAACTGTCTCTGATGATAATACAGATTCTACTTATTTAAAATATTTTTTAATATACGTAAAATTATTGAAATCTTTTTGAAAATTCTGTAAAACCCTTCTAAAAGCTTTAAGAATCTTTCTGAAATCTTTATAAAATCTTTGTGAAATTTTTCTTAAAGCTTTCCGAATTTTTGGATAAATATTTCTGAAATCATGAAAATCTTTGTGAACTCATGCAAGTCTTTGCGAAATCTTTAGGAATTCACTAAAATCCTTGTGAAATCTTTATAAAACCATTTTGAAATCTTTGGAAATCATTACAATCTCTGTAAAATATTTTTAATCTATCTGAAATCTTTGAGAAATCTTTGTACTATTTTCGAAACTTTTACGAAATTATATAAATCTTTTTTAAATGTGTGGAAATCTTCCCGAAATATTAAAAATATTTTTGCAATATTGAATAATATTTCTTAAATCTTTGTTAAATCTTTGTGAAATCTTTCTGAAAGCTTTCGAAATCTTTGTGAAATCTTTAACTAATCATGAAAATCATTGTGAAATAATGAAAGTCTTTGTGAAATCTTTGGGAAATCATTAAAATACTTGTAAAGTCTTTCTGAAATCTTCGTAAATATCTGCGACTTATTGAAAATATTTTGTAATGTTTGTAAAATTATTGAATTTTTCTGAAATCTTAATGAATAATTTCTGAAAGCTTTCGAAACTTTTGTGAAATATTTAATTATCTCTATAACTTATTGAAAATATTTTTAATATACATAAAATAATTGAAATCTTTTTAAAATCTTTGTGAAACCTTTCTAAAAGCTTTATGAATCTTTACGAAATCTTTGGAAATCTCTGCGCCTTATTTAGAATATTTTTAAATGTTTCTGAAATTAATAAAATCTTTTTGAAATCTTTGTGAAATATTTCTGAAAGCTTTCGGAATCTTTGTGAAATCTTTGAATACCCCTATGACTTATGTAAAATATTTTTTAGTTGATGTAAAATTATTGAAATATTTGTGAAATCTTTGTGAAATTTTTCTGAAAGCTTTCGGCATCTTTGTGAAATTTTTAAAATATTTTTTGAAATCTTACTAGTCTTTGTAAAATCATTACAATATTTGTAAAATATTTTTAATCTATCTAAAATCTTTGCGAAATCTTTGTAATTTTTTTTACCTTTAAGGAAATCATTTAAAAAATTTTTTAATATTTTAAAAATATCCGTTAATAGTTGTAAAAAAATATATATATTTTTAAACTTTTTGCGAAATTAAAAAAATATCTGTCAATATTTGTTAAATATTCAAAATATGCGTGGAGTATTTGTAAAATTATTGAAATCTTCGTTAATTCTTGGAAATCTTGGTAAAATCTTTGGGAGTTAATTAAAATCCTTGTGAAATCTTTCTGAAAGCTTTGGAAAGCTTTTCTTCATATTAAAAATATTTGTTAAAGGTTGTAAAATTATTAATGATAAAAATACTTGTGGAATCTTTGTGAAATCTTTCTGAAATTTTTTGAAATTTTTGTCAAATATTTAAATTATTTGATAATCTTTGTAAAATATTATAAATCTATCAAGTCTTTGCAAAATCTTTGTAATATTTTTTAAACATTCAGGAAATCATTGAATTTTTTTTTAAATCTTTGGAAATCTTCGCGAAGTATTAAAAATTTTTTTGCAATATTTAATAAGTCGTTTTTTATTAAAAATTTATCTATTTTAGAACAAACTGCATTTATCAAGGGCAAAAATGCATCTATTCGATTGAAAATTCAAATTTAAAAAAAATGTCGTTTTTTTTGTATTTAAACTTTCTTTGTTTTAGTATAAATTTCATCTTTAACTTTAGTACAAATTTCATATTTTCTTAAAAAATCATCCTTTTTGAATAAACATTTTTTTTTATTAAAAATTAAATTTTTTCCCTAGAAATTTTCTTTTTAATTCATATTTTGAACATAAAAAGTCAACTGGAATCTTTTTTGAATGAAAAGTCAACTATTCCAAACATTTTTTAAAATAAAAATTTATCGAATTTGAGAAAAATGTTATCTGCTTTGAAAAAAATCAACTATTTGGTAAAGAATTAAACTATTTTGTTAAAAATTCATCCTTTTTGGGAAAAAATTTGTCTTTTTAGATTAAGAATCACATTTTTTCGTAAAAAGAAATTTCTTTTCGAATAGAAAACTCATCTATTTTTTATTTAAAATTTATTTTTTTGATTTGAAAAATCATCTGTTTTAGTAAAAATGCCTTTTTTAAAGGAAAATTCCACATTATAGTTAGGAATTAATCTTCTTTGTATTTCAGTTAAAGATTGTTTTTTTTTTTGAGTAAAAAAATAATTTTCCGGGTTTGAAATTGATTTTTTGTTCTGTAAAAATGCAACAGTTTCGTGGAAAATTAAATTTTTGTTAAAAAGTCCTATTTTTGCAAAAATCCAATTTTCATAGAGAAAATTCATCTTTCGGCTTGAAGGTTTTATTTTATTTTAACCCTCAAGCGGCTCACTTTGTATTTAGCCTATTGAAAGTATAATAAACATCTAGTATTTATTACGCATATTTAAACAATATACTTGATATAGTGTTTTAACAGAAATAAAAATTGATTCGGTGCGAATTCGCAGCAGTGTGCCGTTTAACAAAATTTCATCTCTCTCATAAATGAAACAAATTTATTTATTGAAAAATCATCTTTTTGGGTTTAAAATTTCTTTTTTATTTTGCAACAAATTTAATCTTTTGGATTGAAATGTAAACTATGATACGTGTAAAAGTTCATCCTTTTCGGCGAAAAATTCGACTTTTTGGCTTAAGAAATAAATTTCCTTCGTAGAAACTTATTTCTGGTTTAAGAATCCATATTTTGATAGTGAAAAATCAACTATTATCTTTTCGAATAGAAAACTCATCTATATTTTATATTCAAAATTTATATTTTTGATTTGAAAAATCATCGGTTTTAGTAAAAATGTCTTTTTTAAAATGAAAATGCCACTTTGTGGTTAGGAATTAATCTTCTTTATATTTCAGTTAAAGATTCTGATTTTTGTGAAAAAAAATCAGTTTCGTGGAAAATTAATATTTTGCTGAAAAGTCCTATTTTTCAAAAATTTATTTTTCATAGGGAAAATTCATCTTTCGACTTGAAGGTATAACAATTTTAACTCTCAAACAGCATACTTTAATACAGCACGCATAGATAGTACACTTGTGCGAATTGTTTTGTTTTTGAAAAGTTAATATTAAATATCTAGCATATGGAACGTATAATAAACATTTAGAAAATATTACGCATATTAAAAAAATATACTTAATGTAGTGTCTTAACAAACTAAAAATTGATTCAGTGCGAATTCGCACCAGTGTGCTGTTCGAGTGTTAATAAAATTTTAATTCTTTCTTGAATGAAAAAACTATTTGTTGAAAAATCGTCTTTTTTTGCAAATATATTTAATCTTTTTGATTGAAATTTAAACTATGATACGTTTAAAAAATTGATCCTTTTGATGAAAAATTCGTCTTTTACGATTAAAAATTAAATTTTTTTGTAAAAACTTATTTCTTCTTTGAAAATCAATATTTTCACAGTGAAAAGTCAACTATAATCTTCTCGAATAAAAAAGTAATTTATTTTTTATTCAAAATTTATCTTTTTGATTTGAAAAAACATCAATTTTAGTAGAAACGTCATTTTAAAATAAAAATGCCACTTTATGGTTAGAAATTAATCTTTTTTATATTTTAGTTAAAGATTCTTATTTTTGGGCAAAAAAATTATCAGTTTCGGGGAAAATTAATTTTTTGCTGAAAAGTCTCATCTTTTTAAAAATCCAATTTTCATATAGAAAATTCATCTTTTGGCCTAAAGGTATAACAATTTGAACCTTTAAACGGCACACTTTCATACAGCACACGTGGACAGTATACTTGTTTTTTTATTTTTATTTTTATTTTAAAGTTAATAATAAATATTTTGCATATTAAACGTATAATAAACATTTAGCAAGTATTACGCATATTAAAAAAATATGCTGGTGCGAATTCGCACCAGAGTGCCGTTTGCGGGTTAATACAATTTTATCTCTTTCTTGAGTAAAAAAAACTCTATTTGTTTAAAATTTGTCTTTTTGGGTTTAAAATTTCTTATTTTTTTTGCAAATAAATTAAATTTTTTTGCATGAAATGTAAACTATGATGAGTTTAAAATTTTTTTTGGAATAAACTTTTTGGGTTAAAAATTCAATTTTTTTGTAGAAAATTATTTCTGGTTTGAAAATCCATATTTTTATAGTGAAAAGTCAACTATAATCTTCTCGAATAAATAAGTCATCTATTTTTTATTCAAAATTTATCTTTTTGATTTGAAAAAACATCAATTTCAGTAGAAATGTCATTTTAAAATGAAAATGCCACTGTATGGTTGGAAATTAATCTTTTTTTATTTCAGTTAAACATTCTTATTTTTGGGCAAAAAATAATTAGTTTCGTGGAAAATTAATTTTTTGCTGAAAAGTCCTATTTTTTCAAAAATCCAATTATCATAGAGAAAATCCATCTTTCGGCTTATAGGTATAACAATTGTTTTTTTTCCAAGGTTAATAAGAAATATTCAGCACATTGAACGTATAATAAGCATCTAGCATACATTACGCATATTTAAAAAAATTTATATTTAATATAGTGTATTAACAAAATAAAAATGGATTGGGTGCGAATTCGCACCAGTGTGTTGCTTGAGGGTAATTAAAATGTTATTTCTTTCTTGTGCGAAAAAACTTTATTTAATGAAAAATCGTCTTTTGGGTATAACAGTTTTTTTTTTTTACATTAATTTAATCTTTTTTATTGAAATATAAACTGTGATACGTTTTTGTTAGGTTTTATGATTCGTTTTTAGTTTGAAGAATCAAGTATTTTTTGAAAAGCTATATTAATGTTAGAATGAAGTTCTCGGGAACCCTGCCTAATTCTACTAGCAATAAATAGCAAAAAATTTCTGAAAATTACAAATTAAATGGGGGGAGGAGGGGGTCTAAGAGAGGGCCTGTAATCCGTCACGTAATTTAAGTACGGCCCCTAAGCTCATTAATTTTTTAAACGCCTTCGAATGGCAGCACTTTCAATTTGGAAAAAGGAAACTTGAAAAAAATTTTTCGGTTCATAAAACCATGACCAGAAAATTTAATCCTCTTTTCCATAAACGCCTTATTTGTCCCTTTCTGTGAGATTTCGCGCCGTTTGTCTTAGCCTCTCTCCAACTGAGCATCCTTTCCCGATATGATCTCCTGTCACATTTATTCCCACTTTCTGGAATTTCTCGGACTTTTCAGATCTGATAACTAATTTCTGGTTTCTTATTCCAAAAGGTGATAAGGGCTCTGTTCAGAGTGGGCGGTTGGAGAACGAGTTCCCGCATTTTCCTGACCCTGGAGGACATTAAAGTCAGCCAAGTCAAGATTCAGGAGTGGAATGAGGATCAGGGGATTTGCACCTGGGGCGAAAATTCGTGGCATCTTGCTGCTCCCCCCCCCCCCTTCCTCCTCCGCACGAAATCTGCATCGGTGGCCCTCAGCCATGAGGAAGGAAGGAGTTTACCATACACTGAGCAGTATTTGCTGGACCACCCACCTGCAAATTTTTCCAATAGTTGACGACTCAATTTTTCCGTTGCTCAAGCGAGTCGAAAAGGTAAAATGGAATTGGGTCAAAAGTTGACATTTTTATAGAACCTTGTTTCGATTTTGACGTCTTCCTAAAGACCTAAGCCCATGATGGATTGGTGTCAAATTGCCACCGGAACTTCTTTTGCGCATTTGCAAAATCGCAAATAAGTTCCGGCCTCAATTTTGAGGGAAAATTGGGGAAAAGGGAAATTGAGGTCCGGAAATGGCTTGTTTAGGAAGAAAAGGGACAAACGCAATTTAATTTAAAAATCGGAAAGTCAAAAGTCTTTTTTGAATGTGATTTTTAAAAGTTTTATTTGGACCAAAATAAAAATGTGTGATGCGAAAATTTTGCAAAATAAGAATTTGTAAGTAAAATTAAAATTATCTTGAAAAATAATTAATAAATCGAAATTTTCGAAAATGGAATACTTACGCTTCATCTAATCGATATTTTATATTAATTTATCAATAGATTTTTTATGGATTGAAAAGTACAGTATTGTAGGCTCCAGGTCAACTGAATGGTTAAAAAATCGGATTTTGGCTCAAGTTAAAATATCAAAAATCAGACATTTAGTATAAAAAGTAAAATTACTTTATAAAGATTATATGTATAAAAATTTTCTGAAAAATAAAAGTAGAACGTCTTCCGTTCAATTTCTGCTTAAATTTGTGGGCTTATTAGTTGCATAGTGTAGGCTCCAGGTCTATTTAAATTCCAAAAAATCAAATTCTGTGCAATAGAAATAATTTTTAAGTAATTTTACTGGATTTCCTCTATTTGATTTATAATCTAAATTTCAGATGAATCAGTTAATTATTTTAAGCTGCAGGTCGACTAGAGTGTAAAAAATCAAACTTTGGGTATAAAGAGTCACATAAATTTAGAAACAGTGAAATAATCAAAATTTCGTGAAATATAACACGAGAACGTCCTCTGTTTAATTTCTGTTGAAATTAATAAGCTTATTAGTTCAATAGTGTGTAGGCTCCAGGTCAACTGAAGTTCTAAAGACTTAAATTTCGTGCAAAACGAATAATTAAGAAATGCGAACTTCCTAAAAAATAGAACTGGATTTTCATCTATTACATTTTTTCTATAATTCTCAGACAAATCGGGTCACTATTGTACGCTCCAGGTCGAGTATTCCGCAAAAAATCGAATTTTGGACGTAAAAACTAAAATAACTCTAGAAACAGTTAATTAGAGAACAGTTCTTAAAAAACAGCACTATAAATTACTCTGCTAAATTTCTTTTTAAAATGCTAGATTTAATAGTTGAATAGTGTAGGCTCCAGGTCAATTGAAGTTAAAAAACTCATATCTTTTTGATATAATTAACTAATAAATGAGATTTTTTCGGAAAAAGCACTGGATTTTCTCTATTTCATTTATATTCTAAATTTTAGATGAATCGGTTAATTATTTTAGGCTCCAGGTCGACTATAGTGTAAAAAATTAAATTCTGGTTATAAAGAGTAAAATAAATTTAGAAACAGTGAAAGAATCAACATTTCATGAAAAATAACACGAGAACGTTCTCTGTTTAATTTCTGTTGAAATTAATAAGCTTATTAGTTCAATAGTGTGTAGGCTCCAGGTCAACTGAAGTTCTAAAGATTTAAATTTTTTTGCAAAACGAATAATTGGGAAATGCAAACTTCCTAACAAATAGAACTGGATTTTCATCTATTACATTTTTTCTATAAATCTGAGACAAATTGGTTCAATATTGTATGCTCCAGGTCGACTATTCCGAAAAAAATCGATTTTTGGACATAAAAACTAAAATAACTCTAAAAAAAGTGAATTGATATTTCCTGAAAAACAGCACTATAAATTACTCTGATAAAATTCTGTTGAAATTGCTAGATTTAATATTTGAATAGTGTAGACTCCAGGTCAATTGAAGTTAAAACACTCACATCCTTTTTATTAGAATTAATTGATGAATGAGATTTTTTTTGAAAAAAGCACTGAATTTGCTCTATTTGATTTATAATCTAAATTTCAGATGAATCGGGTAATTATTTCAGGCTCCAGGTCGACTAGAGTGTAAAAAATCAAACTCTGGGTATAAAGAGTAAAATTAATTAAGAAACAGTAAAAGAATTAACATTTCGTGAAAAATAATGAGAACGTTCTCTGTTTAATTTCTGTTCAAATTTATAGGCGTATTAGTTGAATAGCGTATGCTCCAGGTCAATTGAAGTTATAAAGATTTAAATTTTGCACAAGACGAATAATTGGGAAATAATAATTTCCTTTAAAAAAACTGGATTTTCATTTATTAAATTTTTCTATAAATCTCAGACCAATTGGTTCAATATCGTATGCTCCAGGTCAACTAAACCGCAAAAAGCGAATTTTGGACATGACAACTAAAATAACTCTACAAACGCTGAATGATTGAACATTTCCTAAAAAGCAGCAGTAATCATTCCTGTGTTCAATTTGTTATGAAATTTCTAGGTTTAATAGTTGAATAATGTAGGCTCCATGTTAATTGAAGTTTAAAAATCTTACATCTTGTTAATTACAATTAACCGTCAAGTAAGAATTTTCTTTTAAAAGGATTTAACTCGATTTCCTATATTCGATTTATTCCATAAATTTCAAATGAATCGGTTTAATATTATAGGCTCCAGGTCGACTAAAAGAAAAATTTGGGTATAAAAAGTAAAATAAAGTTAGAAACAAGAATGAATAAAAATTTCCAGAAATATAACACTAGAACGTCCTGTACTTATTTGCCGTTGAAATGTGTAGGCTAATCAGTTGAATAGTGTAGGCTCCAGGTCAATTGAAGTTCTAAAGATTTAAATTTTGTGCAAAACGAATAATTGGGAATTAAGAATTTCCTAAAAAGATACCTGGATTCACAATTATTAAGTTTATTCTATAAATTTTGGATGAATTGATTAAATATTCAGGGCTCCAGGTCAACTGTACCAAAGGAAAAGAAACTTTGGGTACAAAAAGTAAAATAACTTGAAAAAAAGTGAATAAATCAACATATAGTGAAAAATAACACGAAAACGTCCTCTGTTTACTTTCTGTTGAAATTTTGTAGGCTTATTAGTTGAATAGTGTATGCTCCAGGTCAATTGAAGTTCGAAAGATTTAAATTTTGTACAAAACGAGTGATCGGGAAATAAGAATTTTCTAAAAAATATAACAGGATTTTCATCTATTTATTTTTTTCTATAAATCTCAGACAAATCGGTTCACTATTGTACGCTCAAGGTCGACTTATCCGCAAAAAAAAGAATTTTGTGCCTAAAAACGTAAATAACTCTAGAAACGGTAAATTAATTTACATTTTCTGAAAAAGAGACTATAAATTTTTCTGTTCAATTTCTATTGAAATTTCTAGACTTAGTAGTTAAATAGTGTATAAGGCTCCAGGTCAACTGAATTTTAAAAAAAATCACATCTTGTTTATTAAAATTAAACGAGAAGTGAGAATTTTCTTGAAAAATAGCACTGGAATCGATTTATTCTATAAATTTCAGATGAAGCGGTTAATTATTTTATAGGCTCCAGGTCAACTAATCCGCAAAAAAATCGAATTTTAAACATGAAAACTAAAATACCTCTAGAAACCGTGAATGAAAGAACATTTCCTGAAAAGAAAAACTATAAATTCCTCTGCTTATCTTTATTTAGAATTTCTAGAACTAATATTTGAATAGTGTAAGCTCCAGGTCAAGTGAATTTACAAAAAAAAGCATCTTGTGTATTAGAATTATTTGGTTAATGATAACTTTCTTGAAAAAATCAATAAACTTCCTCGATTTAAGTTATTCTATAAATTTCAGACGAATCGGTTCAATATTGTAAGCTCCAGGTCGACTGAACTGTACAAAATCAAATTTTGATTAACAAAAGTAAAATAACTTTAGAAATAGTGGATGAATCTACAGTTCCTGAAAAATAACACTAGAACGTCTTCTGTTCAATTTCTTCTGAAATTTGTAGCTTATTAGTTGCATTGTGTAGGCTCCAGGTCAGTTGAGGTTCTAAACATTTAAATTTTGTGCGATATGAAAAATATGAAAATAATATTTTCTTCAAAAATAGAACTGGATTTTAATCTATTTAATATTTTCTATGAATCTCAGACAAATCGGTTCAATATTGTATGCTCCAGGTCGACTTATTCGCAAAAAAAAGAATTTTGTGCCTAAAAACGTAAATAACTCTAGAAACGGTAAATTAATTTACATTTCCTGAAAAAGGCACTATAAATTTTTCTGTTCAATTTCTATTGAAATTTCTAGACTTAGTAGTTAAATAGTGTATAAGGCTCCAGGTCAACTGAATTTAAAAAAAATCACATCTTGTTCATTAGAATTAAACGAGAAGTGAGAATTTTCTTGAAAAATAGCACTGGATTCGATTTATTCTATAAATTTCAGATGAAGCGGTTAATTATTTTATAGGCTCCAGGTCAACTAATCCGCAAACAATCAAATTTTAAACATGAAAACTCTAATACCTTTAGAAACTGTGAATAAAAGAACATTTCCTAAAAAGAAGAACTGTAAATTCCTCTGTTTATTTTCATTTAAAATTTCTAAAACTAATATTTGAATAGTGTAAGCTCCAGGTCAAGTGTATTTACATAAAAAGGATCTTGTGTATTAGAATTATTTGATAAATGACAATTTACTTGAAAAAAGTACTGAAATTTCTCTATTTAAGTTATTCTATAAATTTCAGACAAATCGGTTCAATATTATAAGCTCCAGGTCGACTGAACTGTAAAAAATCAAATTTTGACTACCAAAAGTAAAATAACTTTAGAAATAGTGAATGAATGAACATTTCTAAAAAAGCAGCACTATTCTTCCTATGTTTGATTTCTTTTAAAATTTATATATTTAATAGTTAAATAGTGTAGGCTCCAGGTCAGTTAAAGTTCAAAAAACTGACATCTTGTTTCTTAGAATTAACCGAAAAGTGAGAATTTTCCTGAAAAAAGCACCCGATTCCCTCTATTCGATTTGGTCTATAAATTTTAAATGAATTGGTTTAATATTTTAGGCTCCAGGTCGACCAAACTGTAAAAAATCAAATTTTGACTATCAAAAGTAAAATAACTTCAAAAATAGTTAATGAATCCACATTTCCACACTAGAACGTCCTCTGTTTAATTTCTGTTGAAATTTGTGGCTTATTAGTTGCATAGTGTATGCTCCAGGTCAATCGAGGTTCTTAATATTTAAATTTTGTGCGATATGAAAAATATGAAAATAATATTTTCTTCAAAAATAGAACTGAATTTTAATCTATTTAATATTTTCTATGGATCTCAGACAAATCGGTTCAATATTGTATGCTCCAGGTCGACTTATCCGTAAAAAAAAGAATTTTGTGCCTAAAAACGTAAATAACTCTAGAAACGGTAAATTAATTTACATTTCCTGAAAAAGACACTATAAATTTTTCTGTTTAATTTCTATTGAAATTTCTAGACTTAGTAGTTAAATAGTGTATAAGGCTCCAGGTCAACTGAATTTTTAAAAAAATCACATCTTGTTCATTTGAATTAAACGAGAAGTGAGAATTTTCTTGAAAAATAGCACTGGATTCGATTTATGCTATAAATTTCAGATAAAGCGGTTAATTATTTTAGGCTCCAGGTCAACTAATCCGCAAACAATCAAATTTTAAACATGAAAACTAAAATACCTCTAGAAACTGCGAATGAAAGAACATTTCCTGAAAAGAAGAACTATAAATTCCTCTGTTTATTTTCATTTAAAATTTCTAAAACTAATATTTTAATATTGTAAGCTCCAGGTCAAGTGTATTTACAAAAAAAGCATCTTGTGTATTAGAATTATTTGATAAATGACAATTTTCTTGAAAAAAGTACTGAAATTTCTCTATTTAAGTTATTCTATAAATTTCAGACAAATCGGTTCAATATTATAAGCTCCAGGTCGACTGAACTGTAAAAAATCAAATTTTGACTACCAAAAGTAAAATAACTTTAGAAATAGTGAATGAATGAACATTTCTAAAAAAGCAGCACTATTCTTCCTATGTTTGATTTCTTTTAAAATTTATATATTTAATAGTTAAATAGTGTAGGCTCCAGGTCAGTTAAAGTTCAAAAAACTGACATCTTGTTTCTTAGAATTAACCGAAAAGTGAGAATTTTCCTGAAAAAAGCACCCGATTCCCTCTATTCGATTTGTTCTATAAATTTTAAATGAATTGGTTTAATATTTTAGGCTCCAGGTCGACTAAACTGTAAAAAATCAAATTTTGACTATCAAAAGTAAAATAACTTTAAAAATAGTTAATGAATCCACATTTCCACACTAGAACGTCCTCTGTTTAATTTCTGTTGACATTTGTGGCTTACTAGTTGCATAGTGTATGCTCCAGGTCAATCGAGGTTCTTAAAATTTAAATTTTGTGCGATATGAAAAATATGAAAATAATATTTTCTTCAAAAATTGAACTGGATTTTAATCTATTTAATTTTTTCGATAAATCTCAGACAAATCAGTGCAATATTGTATGCTCCAGGTCGACTAATCCGCAAAAAAATCAAATTTTGTCTATAAAAAGTGAAATATTTCTAGAAATAATTAATGAATTAAATTTTCTCGAAAAATAATCTATCGCAATTATCGATTTTAGGTCTATTAACTTTTTGGAAAGAGAGCGGAAATATTGTACCCAAACAAAGATTTCGACCTCCCGCATCGGATAAAATCTCTGTTTCCCTTTTTGAAACGTAAAGATCGATTCTGAGCTTTTCCACTCAGTGGGAAGGGGATTTGAATTTTGAACCCCGCAGTTTTTCTCGACGGGTGTCCCGAATTCTGGGCTGCTGGATCTCCAGACTCCGGATTTACTGGATTTCAGATTCACTGGCAGATATAGTATCCTCCTTGGCCCTCGTCACGAAACCAGAAGCGGGATTCCGTCCGTCTCGGTTTTTACATGGAAACTTAGAACGCGATCCTATTTCGGGAAATGACCGATCACCCGAACCCTCAGGAGTCCCCTATCAATGGCCATACTCATTTTTTTATGTGATTTTATCACTGGACCACAATTGCTTTTTTATATGTATTTTTTAAATTTTTATTCATTTTTATAAACGATTTTTCAACCAAAACTGGATTAGTTACATTTGCAGTTTAAAAATTAATATTAAAAAAAAAAATAACGAATTTTCGAACAATTTAATTTAATGAAGAAATCTAATTTTTGACAAAAAAATTTATTTTCTATCAAATAGTTAATTTTTCGAATAGTTTATTTATTTACAAATAAATATATATTTTTTTAAACGAAACGTTGAAATTTCAAAAAAATAAACCTATTTTTTCAACTAAAAATGGCCATATTAATTTTTTTGGTGATGTTATCACTAAACAACAATAGTTTTATTTTTATTTTTTGTACTTTTTTTCATATAATTTTTTTTAAACGATTTTTCAACCAAAAATAGATTAGTAACATTTCCAGTTTAAAAAATTAATGTTCAGAAAAAAGAAACGAGTTTTTAACCAGTGTAATTTGATAAAGAAATCTGATTTTTAACGAAAAATTCCATTTCCTATCAAATAGTTAATTTTTCAAATAGTTTAATTATTTATATAAAAGTTTTTGTTTAAAACAAAAAGTTGAATTTTCAAAAAAAAAAAAAAAAAAACATATTTTTCAACTGAAAATGGCCATATTAATTTTTTTAGTGATTTTAACACTAAACCACAATTGTTTGTTTTTTATTTATTTTAATTATTTGTATATTTTTTATTTATTTTTTAAAACGATTTTTCAACCAAAAATAGATTAGTTACATTTCCAGTTAAAAAAATTAATGTTCAGAAAAGCAACGAATTTTCAACCAGTTTAATTTTATTAGGAAATCTTTTTTTTAACGAAGAAGTTAATTTTATATCAAAGAGTTAATTTTTGTAATAGTTTCATTATTTACAAAAAAAGTTTTTTTTTTAAAACAGAAATTTGAATTTAAAAAAAAAAAATTTTTCAACTGAAAATGGACATATTAATTTTTTTTGTGATTTTATCAATGAACCACAATTGTTTTTTTATTTATTTTCATCATTTGTATATTTTTAATTCATTTTTTATTCATTTTTCAAAACGGCTGGGTATCAATACTACACATATCGAATCTACACATTGTGCAACTCTACACATTGCGTGTAGAGTTTAAATGAT
>JAAAKG020004388.1:0-21562 GCA_010014905.2 Druon quercuslanigerum | reverse complement strand
TGTCCTGATTTTTAGTAACTCGACTTATCATTATATGACACGAGTTACATACAAAGTGTGGTACCCAACTTTTGTCTCTCTGTGAAATTTCAATGTCAAAACATACTTTATACAAATCATTTATTGTTTCTGTTATTTTTCTTTTGTTTTTCGACCCAACCAATTTTGCACATACATAACAAAAGTTATCAGGATTACCAGTGCATTCATGATTGCATCTGTTATCAGAAGTGCCAGCGGAGTTAAATAAAGATGAGGAATTGTGATGTGCCATAAATTATATCTAAAACCCACACACTAAGAATCCTGTCCCGATCACAGGTGAGTCAGCCGTCCTAGGAATGATAACTCTCATACCTCCTCAGGCCTAAGTATGAGAGCTTTCTGACTTTGACGAGGACAATGTCAACTCGTCGTCAGACACACTACGGCATCATTCTCACATCTTAGCGCTCCCCTGCAAGACAGCGCGCCTTCGCTGGTTTCGTTACTACGAAGAGTTGGACCGACGAATCATTCTACACATCCCATTTTCAGGGCAGTTGTCATCGTGGCCAACGTCTTCGTAGCAGCAGGTTTCTGATAGTACTGCTATTGAGTAGCAATATAAGTTATAACCTCTAGATAGTTTAATTCAACTATCCAATATGCAGAGAGTATCTAATGATTGCAAAGTTCAAGTTCATCACGCTAGCAAATATCTAGTATCCAACATCACACTATCGAAGTTGCGAAGTACTAGCGAAAATTCTACAAACTCAATTGAATAACCCATTAAAACTCTAAGGCACTTCTTAAAAGAAGCTAAAAATATTATAATGGAGTTCATGAATATTGCTATACATAGGTTCTAAGTCTTACTTTATGATCAAGGGTCGAAAAAAGTTCTAGTTTTGTGATTCATGTAGTGGAAAACCTCCAGAACAGTATCCAAAACATCGATTTTTTGAAAAAAATGACTTAAAAATCCTGATCAGCGACCTCGTAAACCCCCAGTAGAGTATTTTCAATGTTTATAAATCGGTTTAAAATCGTAAAACTTGATTTTACTGTCATTTTAATCAAATTTGAAGCAAATTTTCACTTTTCGCGATTTTCTGCCTTTTCATCGCCGTATGGTGGGCTGAAATATTTGTAAAAAAAAATCAAAACATGGTTTTGATGTATTTTTTTTCCGTAGAATTCGATTCTGAAGTCAAAAAAATAAAAATTTTCTTTATTTTTTTTATATAAAAAAAACCATAAAAAACCGTAAAAAATAAGGTTTTTCGAGCAAAACCCTATAAAAAAGTATCTGGAGCCTACTTTTTTATTGCAAATTCGGATTCAGCGTTAAAAAATACATAAGAATATATAGGTCTGGTCAATTGCACAGGCACTCTTGTTTTTTTTGTGGGCCTGTGTTATTAACCAGAATTAACAAAATATATGAATTTCGAACCAAAATTTGTATCTTTGATTTAAAATATGGCGTTTGGAAAATAATAAGTACAGCATTTAAGACTTAAGCTAACAACAATTAATTTTCCATTAAAAAAATTAATTTTAAAAAATTTTATAAATTTTTATTGAAAATCGAAAAGTTTTCAGCTAAAGGTGTACCAAGATAGTTAAATATTTATAAACAAATATTGATTTTTAAACTACAATCGCATAGTTATATTTTCAGTTGCATCGACTTGAATTTTCAAAAAAATCATACAATTTTGAACCCAATGCAAAATTTTAAAATAACAAGATGAATTCTTGAAACAAAAATGTATAACGTTTCCTTTCATTAATTTAAGTTCATAAGGATTTCGAATTCATTTAATGAATAAGAGAGAAATTTCGGTTTTTCACATAGGGAGAGGTGGGGGGTGAAAATATCAGAAGAACGCCTTACTTAATTTTTTCATGACCCCTCAACTTTAACTTCAGTCTATCAAAAATTCCCGAAATTTGAAAAATTCCCTACCCAGTAGCAAACATGTATTTAAAATTCTCATACACTTTATTTTGACAATTAAAATACTCTAACGGTCACGAGTATTGCCCAACCTAGAGCTATTGCCCAACCAATCAGTAAAAGTACAAACTTTGATAACTTTGTCAAAAATTGATGGTAAAAAAAAAATGTACATGGTCCTAAAGTGTAAGAAAAATCTTAAAAGTAAGTGCAACAGGATCCATTTTTATCATGCCGCTTAAAAGTTAGGACGATTTTAGTGAAAAAAATAATTTTTTTAATGTTGATTATCTCCGAATGTATTCATTGAATAAAGAAACTCCAGGGAGAAAAAATGTTTGTATCACTTATAAAGTACGCATATACTAATGAAATTCTATTTTAAAAAAATTATTTTTTACTTTTTACGTACATATTTATGTGACATCGGAAAACTTTTTTATACATAGATTATGAATATTAAAAATATTCTGTTAACAACATACATGTAAGTATAATAGCAGGTAAAAAATGAAAAAAAAACGTCAAATTTTATTTTATTTTAAATCTTATTTTTAGCATACACTTGTTCTTGATGTAAAAACAAACATTTTTACTCTGTGGAGTTTTTTCTACAGAGCATGAATTCGGAGATAATCAAACTTAAAGAAAAGTGTTTTTTTTACTAGTAGCGTCATACTTTTTAAATAGCTCAATGAAAATGGATCCTGTTACGCTCATTTTGAAGAGGAGCCAAATGCGCAGCTTTTTTTTTTTTTTTTTTTTTTAATACACTGAGTTCGTTAAAAATGTCATACGTTTTTTAAAGGGAAATAAAAAATTAAAAAAGTTTTTCGTTTTTTTAATATAAGAAACGGAATTTTTATTATTTTTTTAAAAATGTCAACGCGATTTGTAAGCTCTTACTTTACACTTTAAAAGCGCCCTGTTCTTTTTTATCCATCAATTTTTGACAACGATATAAAACTTTGCATTTTTAATGATTTTACCTCTAGAGTGGGCAATACTCGTGAACCGCAGTGTAAATTTTATTCTTCAGGGTTGAACCGATTATTGAAAGTGTCGGAGTAATGGATGGTCTTTTCTGTTATAACCACAAACTCTTCTTCAAAGACTCTAGCCAATATGGACTCTGCGCCTATAATGAAGCTGACCAACAGATATCTTGCACTCTAATAGGTATCCAAATCCTTATTTTATTCCTTATTTAAATTGTCTTCAATCGTGAGAATTTTTAGGGTTTTGTAGCCGTGAACCGTTGATTCTACTTGTCTCAAAGAAAAAGAACGAAATTTTATGCAAAATAGTTAAATTGTCAAACCAGACGGAATATGGTTTAACCAAATTGTTGAATGTTAATAAGCAAAAAATTGCTACTACGAAAAATAAAATAGGCAAATAATTAGTTAAAAAACTTGATTTCCCATATGAAAAAAAAATTATTATTAAAAGAAACGATCACATTTTCAGAAGTGGAGAAAAGAAGAGACATATGTAGTCTGAAGGATTTTTAAAAATTTTTTAAATTATGGGACTTACGAAATGTTGAATTTTGGTATCAGATTTTTTTGACATATCTACATTTCTAAAACCATCAAACAAATTTAAATAAACATTATGCGTGTCGTAGATAAACCTATACGCTTTAAATTTAATATTTAAAGTTTTTTTTAATTTTGACTAAAAAATTGTCCAAAATAATTTTGAATTAAGTTTTTTGTCAAGAAGGGAACAAATTTATCTTTTCTGTTTAAGATCATTTAATTACTTATGATTACATCTTTAATTTGAAAAAAGAACTAAAAATTATTCGCACTCGGTTAAGTTAACAAAAAAAAGTTAAAAATCTTATAAAGGAACTAATAAAAACGAAACTCATTTTCTCGTTATTTGCAATGATTAGCTAATTATCATCAAAATTTCACACAAACCTTCACTGATGAGAATGTAAAAAAAAATATTGTATGTAAAGCGTATATTTTTATATATAACACCTACAATTTTCATAAAAACTCGTTTTAAGAGTTCAGAAATATATATATATATATTTGAAAAAAAATCTTCTGTCGAAATTCAACATGGATTAACTTCAGTAATTTTGAAAATTTTGAAAAATCCTTTGGACCCTAAATGTCTCTGATATTAAACTATAATTTTATCAACTTTTTCTAAAATCAAACAGCCACTTGCAGATCCTGATATTGCTGACTTATACTGACCCAAATGTATTTTCAGCCGAATAGTAAAATTTTTAGTTAAGAAATTATTATTTATGAAGAAAGTAGTTTGAGAAGTGATTGCAACTAAACGTTAAATTGTAGGAAGGCAAAGCGGTAAAATTTAAGGGCTGTAAGGCAGGGAATGTATTAGAAATACATTAAAATGTATTATAATTAACGACTTATTAACGCTTTATAAGGCTACGAATCCCTTTTTTAAGCCTAAGGTACTCATTTTGACTAATTTTTAATAGTAATTTTTTTTGCAGGCGACACTCACATAGCTTTTGTTCTTCCTGATGCATTAAACAGCGAAAATTTCTTGATGTCTTTTAATAATCAAATTCTGTTGGTCAAATGGAATAGGGCAACCGGTAGTCAAATTGAAATTGTAAGGATATTTCATGAAATCCGCATACCGCCAGGCGAAACAATTAATTATGGAGCTGGCGAACCAGCTGGCGGATTTTTTTTTGGTAAGCAAAATCTACTGAATTTTAATTTACATTTTAGGTTAAACACAAGCGGGGAAGAAAACAAAAGGATTTCGTCCAGTCGAAATGGATTACGCTAGATTATGCCAGATTTCTTTAGATATCCTAGGATTACTCAGGATTACAAAAAATTGTGGTTCGGGTTTTTTTTGGACTCTGGAAACCAGCAAAAAAAATTTTCCCAAAACAATCCTTAACGTCGAAAGTCAACCGGACGGATTTTGGATACGAGCAGATGATTTTCCGTATTTAATTTAATTTTACCAATTAAAAGTCTATCGGAGGGATTAATTGCCCAGAGAAGCGGGTTTTGTCCGGAGTCGTTGTTTTTGAACTGATTGATTTCGGATTACAGCGGAGCGATTTTATGTTTAATCTTTAATTTCACCGATTCATAACTTGAAGCTGCGCATTAATTTCGGATAGACTGTTTTCGGATCCGATGTTTTTGACCGGAGTGATTACGGATTTAAGCGGACGATTTTCCGGTTGCACTTTGCTTTCACTGAATTATAAATTTTAAACCTCGTGATTAATTTTTGCCAGAATCCGGCTGTGTACGAATTCGAGGTTTTAGACCGGAAAGATTTGGGATACGAGCAGACGAGTTTTCTTTTATAATTTAATTTTACCAATGAGAACTCAATCTGACGGTTTAATTAATTTCGAATAGATTCGGACTATTTCCAGAATCGTTGTTTTTACCAAAGGGATTTTTGATCTAAGCGACGATTTTCCGTTTTCACTTCAATAACGCCGAATTGTGTCTTAAACCATTCGGAGTAATAGCGAATTGAACCGGACTATTTACGGAGTCGTTGTTTTTTACTGAAGGAATTTCGGTTTTAAGCGGCCGATTTTCCGTTTTCACTTTAAATTCAATGAATTATGACTTTTACACCTAGGAATTAATTTTTAATAAAATAAGGCTATTAGCGGATTCAATGTTTTAGACTGGGCAAATTTTCGATACCAGAACCCGATTTTCCGTTTTTAATTTAATTTCACCAATGGAAATTCAACCCGACAGATTAATGGAGCAGCCGAACCGGGTTTTGTAAGGAGTCGTTGTTCATGGACGCATGGATTTCGGATTATAGCGGGGCTACTTCAGGTTTAGACTTTAATTTCACCGAACCATAATTTGAAACTGCGGATTAATTTCGGATAGATTCGGACTATTTCCAGAATTGTTATTTTTACCGGAGGGATTTTAGGTCTAAAGGGACGATTTTCCATTTTCACGTTACTTTCAGTGAATTATAACTTTTAAACCTGGGGATTAATTTTGGATAAGACCGGGGTATTTACGGACTCTATGTTTTAGACCGGACGGATTGTTTATACGAACAGACGATTTTCCGCTTTCAATTAAATTTCACCAATGTAAAATCAATTATACGGATTAATTGCGCAGCGAACCGGCTTTTGCCCGGAGTTATTGTTTTTGAACGGATAGATTTCGGATTGTAGCAGACGATTTTACATTTAAACTTTAATTTTAGCGAATTATAAATTTAACCTGCGGAGTAATTTCGGATGGATTTGGACTATTTCCAGGATCGTTGTTTTTACCTGAGGGATTTCGGATCTAAGCGGACGATTTTCCCTTTCCAGTTCAATATCACCGAATTATATCCTAAACCATGCGGACTAATTGCGGATTTCGGATTTAACCAGACGATTTTTCGTTTTCACTTTAATTTCACTGAATTATGACTTTTAAACCTGATGATTCATTTTGGATACAATCAGGCTAATTAAAGAATTCGATGTTTTTAACTGGACTTTTCGTTTTCACTTTGTTTTCACCGAATTATAATTTTAACCTGCCGATTAATTTCGGACAGAATCGGACTGTTTTCGGATTCGACGCTTTTAACCGGATGGATTTCGGTTTTGAGCAGACGATTTTCCGCTTGCAGTTCACTTTCACTTACTTATAACTCCTATAGCCAGATTTTAATTTTAGATAGATCGGGCTGCTTACGCATTCGATGTTTTAGACCGGACGTATTTCGAATACAAGCAGACGATTTTTCGTTTTCAATTTAATTTCACCAATGTAAAATCAATTTTACGGAGTAATTGCGCAGGAAACCGGCT
Organism: Druon quercuslanigerum; assembly: GCA_010014905.2. Classification (NCBI taxonomy): domain Eukaryota; kingdom Metazoa; phylum Arthropoda; class Insecta; order Hymenoptera; family Cynipidae; genus Druon; species Druon quercuslanigerum. Next base: position 14,795 of record JAAAKG020004388.1, on the reverse strand, counting down.
TTTGTCCCGAGTTGTTGTTTTTGAACGGATGGATTTCAGGTTGTAGCAGACGATTTTACGTTTAAACTTTAATTTCAGCGAATCATAAATTTAGCCTGCGGAGTAATTTCGGATGGTTTCGGACTATTCCCAGGATCGTTGTTTTTACATGAGGGATTTCGGATCTAAGTGGAGGATTTGCCGTTTCCACTTTAATATCACCGAATTATATCTTAAACCATGCGGACTAATTGCGGATTTCGGATTTAAGCGGACGATTTTTAGTTTAACGAAAATCATTTCAGGTTTTGAAACTCGCAATAATTTCGGATGAAGCCTGAATCTTCGAGCCGGATGATCAACTTTATGACAAAAAAGTCGAATAGTCAACAAACAACATAAGTTTTTAACAAGGCAGTCAAATTATTAAATAATGAAAACAATTTTTTAACTAAAATTATTTACTTTCTACCAAAATACACAAATTTTTAGCAAATTACATAAAATTTCAAGCAAACAGTGAAAATATCCACCGAGAATAAATGATAAAATTTGTTAACTAATAACTAAACAGTTTAATTTGCAGTTACAAACATAACTTTTCCAGAAAGAAAAGCGTACTTCCTAAAATATGATTAAATTCACAACATAAATTTCGGGATCAACAAGACGAGTTTTTAACCATAAAGATTGATTTTTTGCCACAAAGACACATTTTGAACAAAATACATACGTGAAAATAAATTTATTATAAAAAATTTTGTGAATAAATTTTCAGTCTATGAAAAAATTTCAACTAAAAGAAACGAATTTTAAACCAGCAGGATAAATTTTTAAGCAAGATGATTAATTTTTAAACAAAAAGGCAAATTTTGAACATAATGTATAAATTTTTAACCGATCGGTTGAATTGCCAAATGAATAAATTTACATTATTAACAAAAAGTAAAATTAGTAAATTTTCGGTCATAAAATTAATTTAAAAGCGATTTCAAATAAATAGTTTAAAACCAGATGACGTACAAAGATCGCTCTGATTATCTGGATTATCCTGGATTAAAATTTAATTATTTGCATCATTACCAAAATTACCGAGCCTGCTTCAACCGAGTTCGCGATTATCCGAGATTGGAACAAAAATAGTTGACCTTATAGTACTTGTAGACCTGATGGACCTAAAATAGTTGGCCTTTAATATGATTTACACATTTGAAACTGTTTTTTAGTTTATTTTACTGAGAGTTTCCTGTTAAATATTTAAAATTCCGTTTCATTCGAGTTTCCCAATTATCCAAGTTGGGGCCGGTCCACAATAGCTCGGATAAGAGAGGTCCTACTGTAATGCCGTCTTATTTTCATAAATAAAATAAAACAATAAAGATACGGGCGCACATTTACACTGATACGCCTCTGACTCGGAAGTGAACATCCGAGTAGAGCTAAGGGAGGATTCGCCGAATCGTTCGATCATGCGATCGATTGCGTGCGCCATCGGCTTATAAGTGGGGATGGGACCAATGCACCCTATAAATATTGGTACCGGGACCGGTACCAATTCACTTCTTGTAAAAGTCTCAACATTGGAAGACGCATTTATCTCATCACCTGACCAACTGCCTATGCCAAATCCACATTAAAATTCTGATAAGAAACCAACTAAATTTGAATTCGCCTTCAAGTAGTTAATGACTTGTCCTAATTCATTATTTTTGAATAAGATAATAAATGTGCGTTTGTAGGGATTTATAAACGAAAAATATGTATAATTTGTGTCTCAACCCTGCACCTTGTTTCAATATAAGGACCTTGTTGTGCATGGTTGCGTCAGGGAGTTTATAAAAAAATTTAAATTAGAAAAAAATAAAAATGGTTGTATTGTGTCACAACTCTGCACCTTGTTTCAATATAAGGACCTTGTTGTGCGATGAAACAAAAAAGCGAAAACAGAATTCTGTGCGTTAAGCTCATATAGATCTTATCAGCAAAATTTATATCCTTGAATCCAAACCGTCATTAAAATACGCAATCATCTCTCAATCATCATTTATTTCAGGAAATAATCTTGTTTCGTTTATTCTTATTTAAATTGTCTAGTTTAGTTTTAAAATGGTTAGGGCTATTTTTAGTGTTCTAGCAGTATTGGAATCAACTAAAATTATTGATTGCAATTCACTGAACAGGACAGAGTAAATGCATACTGAACAAATCGCTCAATGAAAGTAAATGTCCCTGAGAAAAGTTTGAAATGTTAAAATAATCCAAATGCACTAGAACTAAACATTGAATATCGAGAAACACAAGATTTATCCTTGGTTGATAGGAAGATAACGTTAAAGTACCAAGGATAATAATTCTAAGAGATGGTTAAATATTATAGTTAAAATTGTATATTTTATTTCAGGCACGGTTAGACCAGGTTTACCCGTACGGGGTAGATTGTGGTCCTTCCATCCACGTCTGCCTCCAACGCAATTTAAAGGAATGCCGCTTCCGGGAATTGCTGTCACCAATAGCATAGTGTTTGACATTAACGATCATTCCAGAATCTATTGCATCGATGCTTTGCATAACAGAATCGTGAAGTACGCTTATGACGCGGAAAATAGAGAGATTATGTGTAAGTTTTTTATCAAAAAACTTCCATTTCCGGTCAAAAATTCTTTTTACCAAGTTTAATTATCATTCTCTATGAAAATTCCATATCCTAACATCTAAATTGTAATTCTTTACGGAAATTCCATGTTTCTGTTCAATGTTGAAAATTACATCTTCCCCCTATTTTCAGTTGCATTTCGAACAGAATAGTTGAATTTGAAAGCCAAATCGGGAATGAGGTACGAAAAAAACAGAATTTTTAGCCAAAAAATATTAATTATCAACCCAACTGGACGATTTTAAACATTTTAAATGTATTTTTAATTTATGAAATTAGTTTTTATACAAACAGTTAAAGTTTCGAACAAAAACTTTGATTTTTGTTAAAAAATAGGGAATTTCGAAAATTACTTATGAAATTGGATTTCAAAAAGACAAATACGCAATATATGAATTTTAAATCAAAGAGCTGATTAGTTAACAAGATTTTGCATCTCTCGCATAAATCATACAAGGTCAGAAAAATCCACTGCGCCACTAACCAAAAATAAAATTTCATATGGTGCATATTTTTTTGGCTATTCTTTGAATATTTTTTACTACATAATATTTCGGTTTGCTCTATTCGTTTTTAAGAAAACAATGCTACGCTAGCTTGCCGTGAACTCAGTTGTGCCTTCCACAATAATCATTAAATTAGAAAAAAATACTTAATTTTAAATTTAAAAAAAAAAAAATTTTAACAGAATACTAAAAATTTTAATACAGTAAATGATTTTTTGACCAGAAGGATCATTCACAATTCTTTAGCGAAATCCCCTGTTTTAATTTAAAATAATAATAATTTACAACATCTCCTGGTATAATTGAAAAATTGTATAGAGTACCGTAAGCTAAAATACCATGTTAATAAAAAATTAAGAGAAAGTGTACATTTTCATAATTTCACTCGTAACTAAATCAATTTTTCAGCGAAACCTGTTGTAGTCTTTGACTTGGAACGATGGTTTCTAGCCCAGCGTTCTCCTCCCTATAATGGTCATGCCATGCTAAGTCGTATGACAATTGATAACAGAGGTCGACTGTATGTGTGTCTTCTTGGAGGTTCACATGTAAGGATTCAATCGCTTTGAAAATATTTCCAAAAATGAAACTTTGAATAAAAACAACTCTTTTTAATTTTTCTTAGGTTCTTCAATTAAATCTACGATCTAGAGACGTAGTGCCGTACCCTATTCGCATACCTGCAGTCAAAGTCAGTGAATGCGTTTTCGGAGGTACAGACATGAAAACTTTGTACGTATCAACACTGGCATTTGGTACTAATGAAGAAGCTCCAGCGGGTGATATGGGTGGTAAGATTTTCAAAGTCACTGGGCTTGACAGTACGGTGCAGGGAATAGCCGCATGGCCATTTGTGATGCCTTCTTTATATGCTTAATTCTCCACGCAGAGGAGACTTTCGAAAAAAGTAAACTTAAAAAACAAGTTTTTGAGAAACGATCTTTTTTTAGTGGAAATTATGTTCATTGTCATCAAACGAAGAACTTATAGAAGTATTCACGGTACAAACTTATTTGAAAGGCCTGTAGTGCCTTATCTGCTGTCCCAATTAAGAACATGGTAAATCGCAGTTGCCATAAGGGCCAGTAAAGCATTTCTCGCGGTTTAGTCACATAGAGTAAAGGTGGTCGCGGAAGAAAATCCGTTGCAGTGCGCTGGAGACGTATCCCGGACGTGCCTTCCGCGCACGCACTCATGAAGTCAACCAATCTCATGCAACCTGCCGTGCTGCTGCGGGCCGTGGTGGTATTCGCTCAAGGGCATTGTTAGCTAGTGTGAATGACGACGTACTTGTGTGAGTCACTGCTTAGGTCGAAGCAGCAATACAGGCTCCATGCGATTCGTTGGCTTTATGGGTAAAGGTGGTCGTACAGGACAATCCGTTTCCGTGAGCTGGTGACGTCTCATAGACGTGTTGTCCGTGTGCGCACTCGTAAAGCCAACCAATCGCGGGCAACTTGACGTGCTGCTGCGGTCCACGGCAAAACTTGCTCAACGACGTTGCGAGCTGGTGTTGATAGCAGCGTACTTGTGTGTATCAGTGTTAAGGCGAAAGCAGCACGTCAGGTTGTATGCCATTGGTTCGCTCGATGTACTCGTTTACATGTGGCATGTCAGTGAGACGTCTCCAGCGCAATGAAACGAATTTTCTTGTGCGAACACCTTTATTACGTGGACGGCACGGCAGTGAGACGTCTCCAACGTACTACTACGGATTTTCTTGTGCGACGAACTTTAAACCCGTTTTTTCGTAGAACGTGAAGTCAGGGCAACTTAACCGAGGTGAATCCGAATCGCTCGTCACTTCCTTTTAACACTTTTCTCGGTCCGCTAGATTTTCTGAAAATCTGAGTTTTGAATGAACACAGACTATTGAATGTAAGCCAGAAACACTCTCTTCGCACATTATGTTATGCCGCGTTTCTCATAGAAACACCTGACCTCTTTTTAATTTTGCTGTGAAAATTTGACGACATATAACAGATGTAAAAGTTATAAATGCTTTATATTCAAAAGAAGTTCATAATAATGGACCATAGGGAAAGGCTTTTATTAAATATAAAATATCGTTTTACTCTAAAGTGTTCCATTTTTAGCACATTCGAATGAAAAATTTTTTACCAAAAAAAGAGTGATGAGTTAATATTTCGCAATATTTGACTGTTAATTTAGGATAAGTAATTTTAAACTAGATACTCAAAAACTAATAAATTTGAAGTGGAATGATTAGAAATGGAAAACCTTAAAAAGTTAAAATATCAAAGAGTATTTATTATTTGAAACTTAAGATTTTAGTTTTTCTTTTAAAAAAATGTTAGTTACAAGTGAAATTGCCGTATTTTTATAAATAAATTTTTATGAGTTGTTATTTGTAGAAAAAGTATTTTTAATTTGAAGAGATTTTCAAAAGTTTTAAAAGTTTCAAAATTATTTTAACAATTGAAATGATTTCGAAGAATTTAATCACAGCTTGTATACCGATCATGTTCGGCTATTCTTACCGAAACATCTATGCAAATAGCCACGACATAGTGTGAAATTTTGTTCAGATTTTTGAAGATTTCGAGAAAAAATTGATAGCTTTTGTGGAATTGTGAAAGGTTTCAAAGGAGTCCAACCTTTTTTGAGGTTTTTGCGTAATTTGAAAAGGCAAATCAGTTTAAACGATATTCAAAAGTTGAAAAGATTCCAAAAAATTAAGTTATACATGAAAATTTCATTAAGATTCCTACCAAATTAAAAATGAGTTTTTGTCTCAGGAAAATAACTTTAAGAGAATATTTAAGAAGATTTAAAAAGATTTTTAAAAACTAAAACAAAAATTAGAAACTTCTAAGGTATTTTTTTATTTAGCAGAACTGCCTAAAATTTACTGCCAATTTTAAAATCAAATTTCGAAGCTATTTAGGGATTTTTAAAGTTTGAATTAATGAAAAGATTTTCTTAACAATTCTTGGAAAATTTTTCTATTTTTTTTATTTTTTAAATTATTTTTTACATAATACTAAAAATCGTTTAAAACAAAAACAAATTTGGACGAAAAAATCAACATTGAACAATTATAGCTTTGAAAAAATTTGTTTAGGTTGAAAGATATTTAGAATTTTCGAAAATATTCAAAAATAATTTAAAATGTGAAATGATTCCAAAAATTTTTCAACAAAATATTTATTTTTGATGATCTGTAAATAAGTTTTTAATGTTCTTAAATGATTCTTAAGCTTTTCAGATAATAAAAAAATATAATTCAGATGCCTATAAAAACTTTTCATAATTTTTCTTTTTTAAAAATAATTTAAAAGAATGTTTACAACATTGCATAACAAATTTAAACATATAATTAATTTGTGACAACTTAAAAAAAATGAATTTTAAGTTTTAATGCTTTTAACTAAAACTTTGCTATGAATTTCTACTAACTAATGTTGTAATTGAAGAATACTACAAATAATTAATGTTTTAAACAATTGTTATTGCTAACATAAATTATTAGAACTTTATTAGAATTTAAAGTGGACCAAGAGTAGAACATATTAGGAGAAACCTCCGACTTTTCAGCATTATTCTAAGGGGATATTTTTATAAATAGTAAATTGGTTAAACAATTAGGCTTGTTGAGATCATTTAATTAATAAAAATTATTTTCTTTCTGTAACTATTTGGAAATATTTTATTGAAAATCGAACTACTTTACAGAAAGCTTATCTTTATTAAGAAAAATAGAACCTTAAAAATACGTAAATTAAAATATTTCATTACATTAAAAAAGTGAACAATATGTAAGATAGTAACATTAGTCAATTATTAAATTAGTACCGTGTAAATTTTTAAAATTTCAAATTCTGTGTGTTTAAAGCTCAATTTCTTTAGAAGCATTACATGGTAAAATTATGATACAAAAAAAAAAATTGTTAATAGTTCAATCACAATTTCCAATCAATTTCCAGTTTCAAGGTCTTCCAAACAGAATATATTTATAATTTTAAGTTTTCCAAATTAAAGTAATATATAGACAATGGATACAAATTTTAAGATCTCAGGTATGCGCGCCTCGAATCCGACGCGTGATATACTTGGTGAAGGCAATTGAGGGGTAGGACTGCAGACGTGTCATGGACGTGCCGCTCGTGCGTGAACCCATAAAGTCAACCAATCGCGTGCGACCTGGCATGCTACTGCTGTCCGTAGTACTACTTGCTTAAGTACGTTGCGAGCTATTGTAAATAGTGTCGTACTTGTGTACGTCACAGGTCAGGCGGAAGCAGAAAGACAGGTTGTATGCGATTGGTTGGCTCTATGGGCTCGTGCAAGGACGGCACGTCTGTGAGACTCGAGCGAGCATAAGATTCTCGGCTTTAAAATTGCCCTGACGTCACATTCTACAAAACAAACTACAAGAAAGGGTCAACTCTGTGGACGTAATCCGTGTGAAACGGACGGCTATGATCCTTATGGCAAGTGCGACCTACCATGTTCATGGTTGGGACAGTAGTTATTATATCGAACCTAATTTCCATCTTTCCTGTTAACAAAATTATTATTTAATTGTCAGAAATGTAAGAACTGTGTTCTCACATAGTTACTGGTGATTATTTTAAGTATAAATTAAATGATACTGGCTGTCATTTTTAAATAAATAAAATTTTGTGTTACAGATCTTGAAATTTTCTTAGTTTTGCCATGAAAATAAATGTCAAATGTTAATCAAACTTTAATTTTAAAATAAGTGTTAGGATATAAAACATAAATAATTTCATACATGTAAGTCACACTTATTATGTCCAAAAAACGTTATAAATGAAGCCTCATAAGAAATTTGAATAAAATTTAACTATTGGAATTTAGTTATACCTTGATGAATACTTCATCCCGAAGGACCTTTAAAATGTTAATTTATTTAATTATGCTTTTAAAATGCCGAACACATATTAATTAATGTATTAGATTATTACGAACTAGGGAGGTCATATATTCACAGAAAAAGAATCTGTCAATTTTAAATAATTCTTGGGTAATTAACCAACTTTTTCCAAGAATAACGGAAATATTCTAGTGCGCTTAGCGCGCACAATTTTTGAGTTTTATTTCAAATTGATAAGTTTTGTTTAGAATTTTGATTCTTTTTCAGAAAATTTATCTTATTTGATAAAAATTTATGCTTTGGTTAAAAAATTAATTTCTTTGGTTATAAAATAATCTTCTGACCTGCGAAGTTGACTTGTTTTTTTGCTCATGTTTTTTGGTATAAAATTGATCTACTTGGTTCTAAAATGATCATTTTGGTTCAATAATTGTATTTTTTAAAGGAAGATTCGTCTAAAATCTTTAAATGTCATCTTTAAGTATTTGTCTAAATATCAATTGTATTAATTGAAAGTATATTAAATATTTTAAAAACTCGGCTTTTTAAGTTGTAAATTCGTATATCTTGCATAAAAATTCTGTTTTTTATAGATAATTTGCGCTTTACCTTCAAAATTTACTTTTTATGTTAAAAAATAAACTATAATTAGGTCGTTTTGCAAAGGATTGTAGTTTTTTCTTGGAGAAAATAATTTTTGATACTAACCGGGAACATGGCTTTTCCACAAGAAATATTATTTAGATTATAGGACAGCAAATTTTTATAAAAAAATATTGTTTGAATTGGAATAAAGAATTTTTAACAGTTTTATTCAAATTTTTTTCTCTCTTGGCTAAAAAATCTATTTTGATTAATATCTGAAATATTTTGTTTAAAATACGATTTTTTGGTTCGAAAATTTGTCATCCTAATGACGACTTTCATCTTTCTTGTTAAAATTACAATTTTTGGGACGAAAATTGATCTGGTTAGTTTCAAGCCTCAACAGTTTTATGGAAAAAACGTTTTTTTTTTAATTATATCAACTGCTTTCAATTTTTAGTAAAAATCTTTTTTGGTTGACATACCAACTATTATATTTTTTCAGCAGAATTAACCTTTTTATATATATTTAAATGATATAACAAATTGCTAAATTTTTAAATCAAAACAACTAATTTTCTACACAAAAAGAGTTCTTAACAAAAAATGTAAGAGTTGGTATGGATATGGATGAAAGGACCCCTATAAATGCGCTCTCATGGTATGTATGATTATAGTATGATGGAAGGTTCTAAGAGCCTAGCTAGCACGGGCCTTCTCGTTCCATGGTTCGACGTCCGTCCAGAACTGATCTTCAGTTCTTGGAAACGACATATAAATGACCTGCGGCCCGCACATTAACCAAGAAACAGCCCTCCGTTAGTATGGTGGCCTAAAAACCGGTAGTCATTGAGTGTTTTGCCCAATGCGACCACCCATGCAACCACCCATGGCACTTTGGCACCTGGAGTTTAGGAAGATGCCTTAACGGTCTCTCGAGCCGCAGGTACTGAGAAAGGGGGTCGGCTTGTGGGAAAAAGGGGTTGCATCCTAGCGGGTCTAACATAACCCTTCTCTCCTAATATGTCTCTTTGGCAAGCCGAACTTAGGCGACGACTGTGCTCCCGGCTCTTCCGTAAGGCTATGGCAACGGGAGCGGCCAATAACCCCAATAACCTGGAACATCGGCTGCGACAATGCCGCTAACTAACACTGAGGTTTACAAGAAAAAAGAGGCTCAGATGGCACTCCATCTGGGGGAGGGGGCTAAGCCTGTGAAGTGAGACAAGACAGCCCAGCAGCTGATGAACAGGGAATCTTCGGGGGTTGGATTGACAACCGGTCAGAGGGCTGAACACATGACGGTGGCGGTAGCGATTACGAGCTACCCAGACTTCATACTCACTACAAATCAGTTTGAGCTTTTCATGGAGGCTACGTGGATACCGCTCGGAAGAGTGTCCCCAGATCAATGACTAAGAATCAGGACCTCCTTCTTTAGAGGAGGGGTCTTTGTATTTGTGGCAGCTGAGCCAACTGCTGAAGGTTGGATGCACTAGGCCGTGGTTGAGACAAGTCCTTCATAACGTTTATGTCTTAAGGTGGGAGGAGTTGAGTTGCTCTAAAAGATGGCAGGGTTGCTGCGTGAACTGGAAGACCCGTCTGAGTTGCTCCGGCGGTTGCAGGGATTAACTACTTGCCTAAGTACGTTGCGAGCTATTGTAAATAGTGACGTACTTGTGTACGTTACATGTCAGGCGGAAGCAGAACGACAGGTTGTATGCGATTGGTTGGCTCTATGGGCTCGTGCAAGGACGGCACGTCTGTGAGACTCGAGCGAGCATAAGACCCTCGGCTTTAAAATTGCCCTGACGTCTTGAGATAGCTTTGTTGTGCAAATTCCTTAGTCTTAGACGAGGGCTCTTGCGGTCCTCAAGAATAGGCCCTTCGACCACTTTGGACGGGTCAACTTTAAGGTTGCTAGCTAGTGGCAGGAAGAGCTTGTCAATGTACAGGAAGGTCTGGAACAGGCCTAAATCACTGTTCCCAGTTTAACCATGACCCAAATTAACTTGCATCACAGCAAATGTGCCTCTGCAGTGTTGTAGAGGGACATAGCTGCAAAGATCAAGGTATCTCAGTTCATTAGGGATTTAGGAGGAGCTGGTTTTTTTTATAATACGGCCGAACCAAGAGCTCGTATGCTGGAGAAGAGAGAAAATGGTGTTCCGCTGCTTGAGCTATGTTTCAGGCATTTGATGGTGATAGTGACGGATATTGCAGAATTAGGAACGCTATTTATATGATGGGCTTTCTTTCCAAATGCAAGGAAAGGGGTCTTTCTCTTCTGCTGACGGGCGATGCTTATTCACACTATACTTTGTGGGCAGCACGGACGCCAACTCAAAAGGTAACGATCTACTTAAATACCTAGTCGCCACTGATTTAGATATTCTAAATCAGGGGAATAATACGAAATTTCGTAACACGGTCAGGGAAAAGTCCTTGAAATCACATTCAGTACCTGCTTTTTTAGATCACTTACCGATAGAATTCCAGTTGGAATCAATTCTGCCCGTTTCTGGCGCTGAATGGGCTAGAACTCTAAGAAGAACGCACTGAGTTCACTTTTTCACGGAACTAAGAAGTGCACTCTCAGGGGTGCCCAGGTCAATTCAAAACGTGGACACTCTTGAGATGGCGGCCGAGATTTTCACAGAAGCCATACAATCTACTTATGAAAACTAAAAGAGCTTCGCAGGCAAACCAGAGAGAGTTTCAGACGCGCTAGTACTGGCAAAACGGAGGAACTATGGACCTTATTTACTATAATGAGGGATTAATATCGGAATGCAATACGCAAGGCAAAGAATGAAAGCTGGACCAACTTTTTGACGGACATCGAGAAAGGAGCAGAGGCTGCTTGTCTGCATAAGCTGCTTTCTCGAAATCCGGACGCTGTTCACAGCACTCTGAAATTTCCCGGCATGGGATACTGAGTCTTGCGGGGATAGCTTGTCTCGCTTGGTCAAGGCACATTTTCCCGGTTTTACAAAGTAAGGAGAAGAGGGAACGAAACCTCTGGGGCAATCAAACCCGCATGTGGTTCAACTGGGCCCGAAACGGCGACTAGCCAACGAGATTATTAACCCGGCTGGGATTAGATGGGCCCTAAAGTCCTTCAATCTTTACAAGTCGCCTGGTCTAGATAGCATATATCCAGTCTTTTACGGAGGACTAGTGATATCTTCATAGGGCCTATTGTGAGACTTGCTAAGGCTAGTATGAAGTTGGGTTATGTTCCGATGGCATAAAGGGATGCGAGAATAGTTTTCATTTCGAAAGCAGATAGAATTGGGTATACTTCACCCAAGGATTTTCATGCCATTAGCCTTACATCTTTCCTACTAAAAACAAAGTAACGACTCGTGGAAGGATATATCCGAGATAAGGACTTTTTAAGCAGGCCACTTCGCAAGCAACAACATGCGTATATGGCTGGTCACTCGACTGAGATGGCGCTAAACACAGCACTTAACCTAATCGAAGGACAACTCAAGCAGAAAGGCCTCGCGATTGAAAGCTTAATGGCCATTGAAGGAGCCTTTAGCCATGATTGCACACAATAAACTATTCATTGCAGTCGTGGAATGGACCTCCCACAAGTTATCCCACAGGAACCAGATGACGAATAAGGGTGACACCATTTTATGTGGAACCGTTTTCTAAGGATTTCCGCAGGGACGTGTTTTATCAGCACTGCTGTAGTGCTTGGTAGTGGATGAACTGATTCATTTTTTCAGAATATTAAACCATATTAAAAATGAATTTTTGTTATGCCGCCTACCATCTCTAAAATATACAATACATTGTAGTTGTAAACCTAAATTGTTGCGACACTGGTTAATTAAAACTGCCAAATAAATAATTATAAACGATTGTTTAATAATTTAAAAAAAAATACTTTTTCTTTGAAATTTTGCTACCATACTATAATTCCTGAACTTTTTTACATTTTCAAAGAGATAAGTAAAATCAAATAATGGGAAAAATTTATTTTGAAGAATTAGATAAAAAATTTAGAAGCCTCTTCATAATTTTGAAAGATTTTAAGATTAAATATTTTTAAAGATTTGTAGGAAAATTTTGAGCAGTTAATACTTAACAAAACGTTTTAAACTATTTCCAAAAATTTTAGAAAACTTTAAAAAATTTTAAAGCAAAACTTTGTCATAATATATAATTTAAAAAAAATTTAGATAAATTTAAGAAATCTTTAGAAGCTTGAAAGCGATTAAAAACAATTAAAACTTATACGATATTTCAAGATCTTTGTAAAAATTAAGGGTCATCAACAAAATTTCTTAGGTTCCTAAAACAATTTCTTACCCTTCACATACCCTTCACATTTTTTAACATTTTAGGAAAAATTTCAGTCAGATCAAAATATTTTGAAAAATTTAAGAGAACATTCATAAAATATGCTTTAATTCTGCGAAAGTTCTAGAAGTCATAATTATATTTTAAACGGGATTGCATTTTTTCTATTATTTCTAAAAATCCTGGAAAATTTTTTTTAATCTAGATTCTTTGTTGACATATCTGAAATATTCAAAAATATTTTCTTATTTTTTTCAAATTTCTAGGAAATTTTGAGGTAAGTTTTAAAAATATTGATAATCATAGGAACTTTTTGAATTAAAAAAAAAATAAAAATTCTAATTTTTCGACCAACTGTTCTGATTTTAAGCATACAAAAATTAATTAAATTAAATTTTTAACCAAACAGATAATATTTTGAGCAAAATGAACTTTTTTTAAAAGTGCATGAAAGTGGTAGAAGTTCTATTTAAAGAAATGAATTTTGTTCTAAAAAGATGAATTTTAAACATTTAACAATGCAAAGACAGATTCCTTAATTTAACTAAAAAATTTATTTTTTATGTAAAACTTGAGTTTTTTTAAGGTAAATTATTACACTTTGTTGAAAAATTGGCCTTGTTAGCAAAAAATATTAATTTTTTAGTTGAAAATTCTATAGTTTGGTGAAAATTTATTTTCTAAAGTTGAAGATTCATCATTTTAGTAGACAATTCTTTTTTACGGAAAATTGAACTATTTCATTTTTGACTAAAAACAATATTACAATATTACAATAATTTTATAATAATAATAATTAAATATTATTTATTATTATAACTACATTTATCGAATAACTTGAATTGAGAAGATATAACAATAAGATAAAAGTAGGCCATAAGAAATAATGTTACCTTCGTTTTCTAAAAATAAAACGTGATTTTCAAAAATGTTGTGTTTATTCACTAAAATGTCTTATCGTCGAAATTAAATTACCTGGAATCAAAAGAATATGAAGCAAACGTTTTCCGTTTGAATACTTCTGTTAATGACATTAATAGATAATCCAATCCAAGATAATAAAATAAATAAAAATATTTTCATCACAGAAATGTAATATTTGTGATTTTTTATTTTGTGTTTTATAAAATAACAGTTTTTTTTATTTTTCATATTTCGGAATCGTATAATTTAAAAATTACAATTGCTCCACGGTGTTTTTGCGGAATTTTTATAGTTTGCATTTTTTTGGAAGACTTATTAGTTTGATTTAATAATTATTCATTTTACGGAACGACTCAAATTTTCCTAAGTAATTTAAAAAAATTGGCGAAGTACTTTTAATCTTTAAAAGTGCATAGAAAAATACACATTTTAACCAAAAGGTGAATTTGCAGTCAACAAATTTATTATCAACCATTTGTCCTCAAAACAATTAAATTATTTAAATTGAAGTTATAAATATATAATAAAACAGTTAAGTTTTCAACTAAGGATATGAATATTGCAGTATAATGATAAATCATTCGAGAAAAAAAGTAATGTTAAAAAAATTGTGTAAATTTAAAAACAAAAAGTGTAATTTTTACACAAACATATATCACAAGTAAATTGACACAATTAACCAAAAACTTTTGAAATTTCAAAAATAAGCAATAGTTATCAAAAAATTTAAAATAAGCTGAAATTCAAAAATATCTGAACATTTTAAAAATTCCCAAGACTTAAATTATTTGCGGAATTTTTGTTTAACGGCAATATTTACCTTCGGCAATATCACAGACTTAAATGTACTTTACTAATCTTTGATTTACAATTGAGGGGTTACGTGCAATAATATATTGATAAGAAAACATCATTTTTTAGTACTTATTTAATTTTCATAGTGCGCTTTCAACGAGCTGCCGGTCGC
>JAAAKG020004377.1:0-21563 GCA_010014905.2 Druon quercuslanigerum | reverse complement strand
TCCCGGCGAAATTCTGCGGTTGTCCTCATGACAAATAGTTTTACAAATATATATATATATATATATATATATATATATATATATATATATATATGTGTGTTTTCTTCTTCGATCCTTAATCCTCTTCGTCTTTTTCTCTTTATTTCTACATCAAAGTCTCAGATTATTATATCAAATAAAAGTAGGCTCAGAGGGACCCTTGCCTTATTCATATGACTAACCTGAAACTATCTCCTGCTTGCCGATTGATTCTCTCTCTATTGCTGCATGCTTGCATTTAATCCTTTTATTCCCAAATGCTAAATGGCACCTGGACGAGGTGCCTAGAACGGCGACTCTAAGATACCTGGCGACCATTCAGAGTTTGGACCCTTATCCTATGCGGGGTTCTAAAAGGATGATCGAATCCTTTTCCCTAGCTTCTCGTGGGAACACCAATGATAACGCGAAACATAGCTGTAGTAAGTGCGGTTTAAAGCAACAGAACGTGCAGGGCTCCCGACAACAAGTCGACCAACAATGCATAATTAAGATGGAGTCAATGCAATGGATCGCCGGAATATAGGGGTTTTTAGGTGGACGGAGCGAGAAAATCACGACTTGCTAACCCCTGAACGAGAGAATTACATGCATGCACACAAAGCTATCGCACTTTTTGCGTCAAGATCTGCGAAATCATGCCGAAGTACTCTCAAAAAGAGGCTGTGTAACGGGAGCGCCTACTCTACGAGAGCCAAAGCAAGTCAGCAGCAGAGAAAGAGAGGTAGCAAGATTAACTGTGGGCAGGCATCCGATAGAGGACAAACCATGCTTCATGACCCGGAGAAACATCAACAAGCAGGTTTTACCCAAGCCTAAATATATGGCTGAAATAGATGAAGAACTTTGTGGACTATTTTCCGAAGAATCCGACCTCTGGGCTATCAATTTTTGTGTGTATAATGCAGCGAGAGCTTTGGTCTATGCGAACAGTAATACAAAACCAACGGTTGATCATAAGATGAAAAGACGAATGCAAAGTTCGCCCGCAAACTCCAAATCCGTTACGAAACAGATAACAAGTCAAAGCTGCTAAACATCAGGCAGCATATTGTTGAGAGAATATGGATACTATCTGACGCTAAGAGAAGTCTAGAGCGATAGAGATTGGGTCAGAGAAAACCAAAACCTTCTCTCTGACCCATGTTGACACTTCCAAGACCCTCCGGTTTTTGTCGAACACCCACCCAAACCAGAGAATATCGAAATCTTTTGGAAAGAAGTCTACGAAGTGCAACATAGACTTGACGAAGACTCAGAGAACAAAAACAGCTGTGCGATACCATTAAACAACACCTGAGGAAGAATGACCAACCATCCCTACCGAGGAGATGAAAAAAGTATTGAGAGGTATGAAGAACTATTTCCCTCCAAAACCAGATGGTATCAAGACCATCTGGTGGAAGCAGTTTTCTTCAACCTACCACCATCTAGCCCGTATTTTCACCTCATATTTAAAGTCGGAAGAGCAAATTCCGAAGTGCTTGATGGAAGGGCTCACATTTCTTCTGCCGAAAATGGCCCAGTTAGGCAATCAGACTTGTGGGGCAAGAAATGTATGAACCACGCGGCTAACAGAAAAGTGTATCAGAATTTCGGGAGTACCTGCTTATTGATAGATGTGTTTGCAAGATCGTTAGGTGCATAGAGAGATTGATGCCACGTTATGAAACCAGATTTATTATCTCATCTGGAAAAAACTGTGTGAACAACTAAGACGTTCGCTTTCCAAAGACGTGTCTTTCAGGACGACTTCATGAACCCACTCCTCTTTTGCCTCACATTATTGCCATTATCTTCAGCACTTTGCCATTCCCAGAGCTACCCTTGCGGAAAACCTATTAATCGAAAACACAAGGTCTTCCATGTATTTCACACGGATGATCTTAAGGTTAATGCTAAAAATAAAGAGCAACTATATATAGCTCTAGGAATAATCGAACGATACACTAAGGAAATAGGAATGGCATTTGGGTTAGACAAATGCGCCAAGGTTTATTTAGAGCGATAAAAACCTAATGGCATCTGCTTAGACCCTGACTTTGTCGCTAGAAGCGCTATGCGACACCTTTGCACAGAGCCGCATTCAGGATGTGACATCTATAAAGGATACTCTCCAAAGCAGATATAAACGGCTTATCCGGCAGATTTGGTCTTCCTAACTGTCGGCGAAGAATAAAGTATCTGCATCGAACATGCTTGTCGTCTCGGTAGTACTCTATTTATTTGGAGTGGTTCCACGGACGAAGAACGAGCTTAGATCCCTTGATTTTGGAGCACAAAAGTTTATGCACATAAACAATAGCATTCATTTTAAGTCTTTTGTTGCGCGACTCTACATCTGACGCCATCAAGGTGGTCGCGGAGTATTGTACGCAATTGTACCAGAAATATTTTGTTAAATCAACCGTCCTTATCATCAGCGATCTTAAAAGTGCCAAGCTTATACTGGTTAGTTTCCTGAAAAGCATTTCTGCATGTGAACAATATGCCAAAACACTTTCGGGGGAAATGCAGAAGGCGGTCGTCTATAATTACAGTCTGTGAGGGAGTCAATACGACGATCTGACGTAAATCTCCTGCACCCTGAGGACGCGGAGCGAACCAAGGACGAACGCCTTCTGCATTTTCCAGGAAAGTGTTTTGGCATATTGTTTACACGCAGGGATGCTTTTCACGACATTCACCAGTAAAAGCTTGGCACATCTGAGATCGCCGATGATAAGAACGATTAATTTAACAGCGTATTTCGGGTACGGTCGTCGCAACTCCCTCACAAGGTCTCTATATCTGTGTAACAGAAACAATTGTCAAGAATATAAAGTTCCCATATATTCGGCACTTCTCATAATCGACAACTGACTCGATTTCCCTAGGAGCGTTTAGCGGAGCGATTTTAAGGTTAATGCTATAAGAGTGACAGAGATGGTAATAAAGCACTCTAGTGCCGCATTGTGCCTTTGGATGTGGGTCGTTCCCGCATGAGTTGGACAACTAGATAGTATTTGTACTAGATGCTCGGGATGTGCATGGCACGTCCTGCAGGTATCATCGGGAATTTTTAGGCTCAAAATATGGCGACGGTATGTTAGAGTCGAAATGACACCATTTTGTCGTGCCAAAATGAAACCCCCCGTGCCCGACTTTAATCCGCATGATTTAAGGAAAGAAAAAGTTAGCACACACGACATTGACTGATGCTCCACGTTTTTGTGGAAGATGCTGTGCATCCTCTTCTCGAGAAGCTATTCCTGAAAGTTTTTCTCTTGTGCTTTCTGAATCCAGGCTTTCAGAAGAGATTTCTCGATATAGATAAGATTTTATGCATTCTGCTCACTCCTGACGCTGAAATTAAGTCTGAGTGTCTTAGTAGCTTCCTCCGCGGCTTTTTACAGAAACGCGCCTTTGCCCTCTTTATCATGCCGTTTGAACATTTTAAAAAGAGGATCTCTTCCATTTGTGAATTTATGTTTTGTACCCAAAATACTCCTGTTGTAAAGACATTTCATATTCAATATTTCGCGACAACCTTGACCAGGTTCGCGAAAGTATTCGCAAAAATTTTAAATTTATTATAAAAAACTATTTTATTTGTGATTGTTGCCGTAATAAACTTGCGCTAGGACCAAATGCTTCTTAATACACCTTCTTATATATTATTTACAAGAAAAAGTAGGAATTACTGTGAACTTCATTATTTAAGATTTAGATGGTTCAGCGGCACAGAACAATAAACGTAAGAGCGTGCTCAACTTAGCACTCCATGAGCATGATTTCAGATGTAAAGCGGAATGAAATTTTTATGCAACTGCAGATGACAATGGTCCTTGTGATGGCATTGGTCGAATTCTTAAAAGGGCGCCTTCTGAAACAAACCTTTAGCTTTTGTACGAAAATCAGTTCACAAACACTAGAGAAATGTACGACTGGACTACATAAAAAATACACAATGTAATTCCAGTTTCGAACACCAAGGTGATGAAAATTTTTTCTTCTAATTCCGAAGACTTAAATATTGAACCCGTATTTAAAAACATGAAAACTCGTATGTATTATTTTCGTATGTATTAAGGGTCGCTCAATACGATCCAACCTTTTGAAAAGTAAAAAAATATATTTTTATTCTTTTTGGCAATTTGAAGTAAAAAAAATGCATTTTCCGGTGCCCTTTTTTTAGGTAAAGATCGATTTCCTGCGCAAACATGGCTTGATTATGCCAAGAATAGTACAAAACGTGTCGTATCAAAAGTTATTCCTGACAAATTTGAATAAGTAAGTGTTAACAAAAAAGTGTGCCAAAGTAGAATCCAATCTGCTTAATCCTTAGAAAGTGATTGGGCCTACAGAATACAGAATATAGACTATAGACTACAGAAACAGACAGATTTTTACCTTCGTAAAAATCGTTTTTTCTGATTTAGCGGTCACAAAACGTGGAGATTTTGTAAAAACTGATGGAGTGAAATTTTGCATAAAACCAATACCTTCTCATTAGGAGCTTTCTTCTGATTATATTCACGTAGCGGATGATCAATTGCAACTCGCAGATTAAAATTTGTGAAAAACATTATTTTTTATTTATTTATTAATAATATTATCACATAAAATATGATGCAAAAAGTGTGTGGGTTTATTATTTTAATTTTCTAGTTTATTGGATGAAAGTTAAGATCCTCTTAGGTATGGGGATTTAAGGTTCTAGTTATTTATTTATTTAATCAAATGAAAAATGATGTGGATTTGTGTTTTTTTGCTGTTTTAAATTCATTTAAATAATGTCAAGATCCCCTGGTTATGTGAGTTTATTATTTTATTTTTCTCATATTTTCTTATAAAGTAAAATTTTTCCCCCCCCCCCCCCCCCCCCCCAATTGTCAAATTATGAGGCCTTATTTATTCTAAATTAAAAGGTTACAGCAGAACAAATCAATAAGATCAGATTTACAACAAAAATTACTTTATTTATATCACCAATTTTTACATAGTAGTCAAAAAATATTTTACCTAAACTTTCGAAGTTTAAAGTAACATTCGCTCTATTTACATTTTAATACAAAATTATACAAGTTTAGTTTCACGAGGCTAAATGAGGTCTTTTTAGGTTCGTTTCGGCAAAAAATAATGAAATCAAAGCAAAAAATGAAGATAAAAATATTAAATATTACTTTACCTCAAAGTTACCCTAAAAACCATGTACTTTTAAAATACAGAACTGTATTCAGTAGCATATTTTCTACAGTCAAAATAATTGTCAACTAACAAAAAATCACATATTCAAAATTCTTGTCTTTAACTTTTCCTTTCGTGACTTTATCGACATGGAAATAAATAATAATAAAAGAAAAAAAAAGTATACAAAATAAACAAATCCTAAGTGTTTCAAAAATTATACTCCCAGTCAACCGGATTTTTAGGAAAGAAGATTTTTGTCACCGCTGTTATTTAAATTAATATTCGTAATTACATTCTCATTCGATACTATCGTCGTCGAAGCATTGCAATCAGACAAAACTGCAGGTCTTCTTCTCTTTCTAACAACCACCACAATTTTTTTCTTAGGTTTTTCCTCCCCTTTTTTTGTTTTTGGCTTTTCCGGAACAACTTCTTTCACCTTTTGAACCGGTTTCTTCGGTTCTTTCGGTTTCGATTCCGTCTCCTTGAATTTTTGGACATCAGTCAATTTTATTTGAACTTCTTTCGTTTGAATTTTCTTCCTTCTCTCTTTCACTGAACTCGAATTATTCGAAGATATTTCTACTTCCGGTTCAAATTCTTCCCTTTGAACTTTCACTGGACTCGAAATTTTACCATCTTCCTTTTTCGATTCGGGCGGATTCAATTCTTTTAGAGTTCTTACAGCTTTACTTTCTTCTATTTTCGGTTTTGTAATTCCCTCCTTCTGGGTTTTCACTTCTGAATCTTCTATCTGATTTTTAATTTCTGTCTCTTCTATCTTTTGCACTTTTTCTGTATCTTCTACAGAAGTGGATTCTTCTTTTCCGTCTCCTTTCTTCGATTCATTTCGTTTCTGCTTTTTCTTTTCTTTCAAAGGACTCGAAATTTCTCCCTTTTCCTTCGACACTCTCCGTTTTCTCTTCGCCTTTACTGGAATCAATTCTTTCTCCTCTTTAATTTCTGTATCTTCTTTATATTGAATTTCAATTTCTAAATCTTCTATATTCTGTATTTTAATTTCTGTATCTTCTATCGGAGTGGAAACTACTTTTTTGTCCCTTTCCTCAGATTCATTCCGTTTCTTCGATCTCGTTGCTGCCTTTTTCTTTTCTTTCAGAGGACTCAAAATTGGTCCTTTTTCTTTCGAGACTCTTCGTTTATTTTTCGTCTCCTTCACCTGAATCGATTCTTTCTCTTTAATTTCGACATCTTCTTGATTCTGAATTTTAATATCGGCATCTTCTTGATTGTGAATTTTAATCTCGGCATCTTCTTGATTCTGAATTTTAATCTCGGCATCTTCTTGATTCTGAATTTTAATTTCGGCATCTGCTTGATTGTGAATTTTAATCTCGGCATCTTCTTTATTCTGAATTTTAATTTCTAAATCTTCTTTAAATTCTGCCTCTTTGAAATTTTGCACTTTACTTTCAATATTTTCTGCCAGAGTAGAAATACATTTTCCATCTCTTTCCTTTGATTCATTTCCTTTTTTATTTTCTTTCAAAGGACTCAAAATTTGTTTTTCTTTTGAGACTCGTCGTTTAGTTCTCTTCTCTTTCACTGGAATCGATTCTTTCTCGTTAATTTCGGTATTTTCTGGATTCTGAGTTTTAATTTCTAAATCTTCTTTACTTTCTGCCTCTTTTAGATTTTGAGTTTTAATTTCTATATCTTCCACTTGTCCTTTTTCCTTCGATACTCTCCGTTTATTTTTCTTATCTTTCACCAGAATCGATTCCTTCTCTTTAATTTCGGCATCTTCTTGATTGTGAATTTCAATCTCGGCATCTTGTTGATTCTGAATTTTAATTTCTAAATCTTCTTTAATGTCTGCCTCTTTTACATTTTGAGCTTTACTTTCAACATTTTCTACCAGAGAGGAAATACATTTTCCATCTCTTTCCTTTGATTCATTTCTTTTTTTATTTTCTTTCAAAGGACTCGAAATTTGTTTTTCTTTTGAGACTCGTCGTTTAGTTCTCTTCTCTTTCACTGGAATCGATTCTTTCTCGTTAATTTCGGTATTTTCTGGGTTCTGAGTTTTAATGTCTAAATCTTCTTTAATTTCTGCCTCTTTTACATTTTGTTTTTGAATTTCTATATCTTCCACTTGTCCTTTTTCCTTCGATAATCTCCGTTTACTTTTCTTATCTTTCACCGGAATCGATTCCTTCTCTTTAATTTCGGCATATTTTTGATTCTGAATTTGAATTTCGAAATCTTCTTTAATTTGGTTTTTAATTTCTGCCTCTTCTATATTTTGTGCATTAGTTTCTATATTTTCTATCGGAGTAGAGATATCTTTTCCGTCTATTTCCTTAGATTCATTTCCTTTTTTCTTTTCTTCGAAAGGACTCGAAATTTCCTTCTCTTCCATTTCTTTCGATACTCTCCTTTTATTTTTCTTCTCCTTTCCTAGAATCGATTCTTTCTCTTTAATTTCTGAATCTTTTTGATTTTGAATTTCTAAATCTTCTTTAATTTGGGTTTTAATTTCTGCACCTTCTATGAGAGTAGAAATTTCTTTTTCTTCTCTTTCCTTGGATTCGCTTCTTTTTACATTTTTCTTTTCTTCCAAAGGACTAGATTCTTTTTCATTTTTAACTTCGGTATCTTCTTTATTCTTATTAATTTCTAAATCTTCTTCAACTTGTTTTTTAATTTCCACCTCTCCTATATTTTCTGCATTTTCTACCGGAGCCGAAAATTCTTTTCCATCTCTTTCCTTGGATTCATTTCGTTTCTGTTTTTTCTTTACTTTCGAAGAACTCGAAACTTCCTCTCCCTTTTCTTTCGGTACTCTCTTTTTATTTTTCTTCTCCTTCAATGGAATCTCTTTCTCCTCTTTAATTTTGGTATCTCCTTTATTCTCAATACTCATTTCTAAATCTTGAACTTTATTTTCTGTATTTTCTACAGGGGTCGAAATTTCTTTTCCGTCTCTCTCCACAGATTCCTTTTGCTTCTTTTCTTCTAAATTTTTATCCGTAACTAAACTCGATTCCTGTTCTTTCTGAATTTCGAAATTCTCATTGTGACTTTTAATTTCTAAATCTTCTTTAACTGTTTTAATTTCTTCTTCCTTTATCGCCTGAACTTTAATTTCTGTCTCTTCAACGGTGGATTCTTCTTTTCCGTCTTTCTTGGATTCATTTCGTTTTTGCTTTTTCTTCTGTTTCGAAGGACTCAAAATTTCTCCTTCTTCTTTTCCTTTCGAAATTTTACGTCTATTTTTCTTTTCTTTCGCTGGACTTTCTTTCGGATTTTTTCTTTCCTTTACTGGACTAAAAAGATCTTTCATACATTTCGTCAGTTTCTTCTTTTTCCTTTCCTCATTTATACTCTGGTCCTCTTTTTTATTCAGCTCCTCCTTTTTCGGTTCAAGATTAATATTTTTCTCGGGTTCTAGAGCCTGTCTTTGCACTTCTTTCAACTCTCTCTCCAATTCTTCCTGAAGTTTTTCCTTGGCCTCTCTAGCTACTTTTTCAATTTCGCTTTCTCCCAGTCGGTTTTCCTCCAAAGCTTGCTTCGCAGACTCAATAAATGAATCAAGACTTTGCACATGTTTCTCTATATTGCCCGTATGAACCACAAGTTCAGAATTTAATTTCTTATCCTTATCTGCCTCAGAAAATTGAATCGAATCAACTTTTTCATGGGTTGTATTTATTTTCACACTTGTTATTTCACTCTTATTTTGCAATTGCGGTGCAAGCGGAAGTTCACTTTTAATTCTTGGATCAATTTCGTCCTTAGAAAGATTTCGAGTTCCTTCTGGAATTTCTAGTCTCTTCCTATCAAAAACTGGAACTTTATTCACAGAAAGAGACTCCTCTTTTCTCGCTTGCTCCAAAAATTTTGTTATGCATTCTATTGTGCTTTCTTCCTTGACTTTGGACTTTTCACTCTTTTTAGTATCTTCCGTCTTCTTCTTGGTAATCGGCGGCCTTTCAGACACTTGCTTTTCTATTCCGTGAATCTGAGCCGAATGGAAAAACGAATTTGAAGAGTCCGAGAGCTCTCCCTCCTCCAGGTCCTTCTTCATAAACTTCTTGAATAAATTCGCAAAATTACGATCCTTCGCCACCACCTCCTCATCCTTTTCTCGACTGCTGAATTTGCACTCTAGATCCCTGCTACTGCTTCGACTTCTCTCATCGAGCTTGCTCAACTCCATTTCCAATCTCGCCTTCTGCATTTCCAGAATCCTCTTCTTCTCCTCCATCCTCTGATCGATATCTTTACTTCGCGCAATCTCCGATGAATTTCCCTCCGTTCTGTCCCTGTAATCCCTAATTGCAACTCTCCGATCCCCATTTTTATGATACTTGTCATTGCTGTTGCTTCGGCTGCGTCCCGAGCTGAAAATGCGCTTACGAAATTCAATTTCTCGACCATTTTTGTCCTTGCTATTGCTCCGGCTTCGCGAATTCGAACTTCCTTTTCCCCTCCACTTCCTCTCTCGTTCGGAACTCTTACTTCGGCTTCTCGGTCTCGTGATTTTCTGTCGCAAATCCGCTTTTCGATGGAACCTCTCGTATCGTCCTCGCCCGCGGATATTAAACTCATCCCTAAATCCTCGCCTATTGTCCCTCTTGTCGAAAAACTTGCTGGTTCTCTCGGGACTAAAACTCAAAGATCTTCGCGATCTTTTCCGTTCGAGTCGCTCCTTCTCATGCTTCCGCTCGTACTTTTCACGCTCAAATTTCTCAAACTGTTCGCGCTCCTGCTTGTACCACTCCTGATTAAATTTGTCCCTCTCGTGTCGCTCTCGTTCCAGTTTCTCCTTATACTTGTCCTTCTCGTATCGCTCCCTCAAAAATTTATCCTTATAATTATCATTCTCGCTTCTCTCTCGCTCGTACTTCTCCTTATCTCGAGCTCTCTTCTCCTCCTCCTTCCTCTTATCCGCCTCCTTTTTACTCTCATTTCGACTCGCGGAATCACGGGGCGCAATCCCCTCGGATAAAAGATAGAGCCTCGA
Organism: Druon quercuslanigerum; assembly: GCA_010014905.2. NCBI lineage: Eukaryota > Metazoa > Arthropoda > Insecta > Hymenoptera > Cynipidae > Druon > Druon quercuslanigerum. The sequence continues at coordinate 11,362 of JAAAKG020004377.1, read as the reverse complement.
TGCCAAAATGTTTCGCGTTTCCAAATGCTTCGACTCATCGGCGGCCTCCTTCGACTTTTTGTCGTATTCAAGACGCGAAGGTTCCGGCTCCACTTTAATCTGCAATGTTTCGGATCCACAATTGCCCCAGTCTTCCCGGTAATCGTCGTAAGCTGGATTGTACAGGGGTTCCATTTTGGGACGCTTGAATGGAATCGGTTCTTGATAATCACGCGATCTTTTCGGAGCTTTATTTACAAAACTAGGTTTATTTTCCTTGTTTTCTAAATTTACTTTTGAAGAACTGGTTGTTCCTCTCGTCTCTTCAAGTCGAAGCCGCTCATTTTCTTGTCTCTCGGCCGCTTCGAGAATTGCTTTCTCCTCCTTTTCCCTTCGTTCGCGCTCGTCCTCTTCCTCGATCCTCTTCCTCAGTCTCTGCGAGAAGAGAGTGTCCCTGTTGATTCCATCATCAAACTTTTGCTCCTCCTCGTATTCGTCTTCTTCCTCCTCCTCCTCCTCCTCTTGGAGATAGAAATCGGGATTGCAAATGTATTCCGCCTCGTCTTGGTTGTCTGGCGAACGAGGCGTTATGTATTCAGTCTTGAAGTTATTGTGAGAGGGTGGAGGTGATTGGCAATATTCGGGAAGTGGAGGTGGATGGCAATATTCGGGAAGTGGAGGTGGAGGTGGAGGTACGTTGGACTTGAAATCTTCTGGAAGTGGAGGCAATGGAGGCAATGGAGGCAGTGTCACTTCAGTCTTGAAATTTGTTGGAATTGAGGGCGGTGGTCTATTTGGATTGAAGACAACGCCATCGTTTCCAAAAGTTACTTCGGCAGGTTCACAATTGTACTCGAAATTGTGCCTGTAATTTGTGTGACGTTTGAAGTTTCCTCGTCGAAAAGATGCATCGTCCAACCTATAATGTAAAATTAAATAAATTAAGGCTATGTCACGCGTGGGTCACGTGACCTGAATCCTACCTTACCGACACTTGTTTTCATTCCCTAACTTATTTTCACACGAAGCGCCACCTCGAGTTGAAAATGTGGGATAATAATTATGAAGCACTAAGAAAGCTGGGTCTGGTCTAGAGTTCTTAAATGTTCAAGAATTTATGTTCTCGAGAATATGCTCGGCATTTAAGCCCGAACAGAACATTTATAGAGCACTTAAAGAGAATTTAAAGCATTTATTTTTTAAACAAATATATATCATAATCACTGCATATATTAAAAAAAAAACATTCTAGAGTGAAATAAGCATATCCTTTTTAAAATTACAGAGTGGCTACAGATCAGGTAATTCCAGAAAAAGTCAGGGAATGTTCAGGGAAAATCTGATAAGAGTAAGGGAATTTTCGAAAAATTAAAGTTGAAGCTAATTTTATTATTATGGTTAAAAATCGCAACTAATTGGTTAAAAATTCATCTCTTTTGGTTGAGGATTCAAACTATTTTATTCAAAAATTCATCTTTTTTTATGGAATTCAACTATTTTTTGTATAAAATTAAAATCCTTTTTGGTTGAAATATCACGTTTTAGTTGACAAAATCTTTTTTCTGTGGAAAATTAATCTTCTTCTTTAAAAAAAAATTTTCTCAAAAATTTAATTAATCCAATTGAACATTCATAATTTTATTTGTAAATTTACTTGTTTAGTTGAAAATTCATCTTTTTAATAAAAAGTCAACTATTTTACTTAAAGATTAATTCAAAATGGTTAAAAATTCATCTCTTTGATTGAAAATGTAATTACTTTATTAAAAAAGGTTCGTTTTTCAAAAATCTTTTTTAGTTTTAAAATCGCCTTTTCAGTTAAAAATTTATCTTCTTTAGTTCAAGATTCAACTATTTCGTTGGAAATTCATGTATACTTTGCTAAAAATTCGTATTCTTTTGTTAGAAAAATAAATTATAAAAAAACGAATTTTTAACAAAAATTTTTTTTTCATAAAAAAATATTTTTTATCCAAAAATAGAATAATTAAATTTTCAGTTAAAAAAATCAATGTTCAATCAAAAAAATTAATTGACAACAAAATAATTCAAATTTAAATCCAAAAATGAATTTTCTACCAAAAAAGATAGTTTCAATGAAATATATAAATTTTCAACTAAAAAAGATAATATAGAAACCAAAACTAGAATAGTTTAATTGTCAATTAGACATGTAATTTTTAAACAAAAATACGAGTTTTCAGCAAAACTAATTAATTATTATTAACTAAAAAGTTCAGTTAAGAAAATTTAATTTTCAACTAAAAAGAAACGATTTTTCAGCAAAAGAAATTAATTTTTTATCACGTTGATGAATTTTCAACCAAAAATATGAATTTTTGAACCGAAAATAAGAATTTTCTATAAAAAATAAAAAATAGAATAGGTGAATTTTTCACGAAAATGGAATAATTAAAATGAATTTTCAAGTAAAAATAATCAATCTTCAACTAAAAATAAATTTAATTTTTAACCAAATGAATGAATTTTCAACTAAAAAGGTAAATGTTCTAACAAAAATAAAATACATAAATTTTCAGTTATTAAAATAAAATTTTAAATAAAAACGGAACGAATTTTCAACAAAATAGTTTGATTTTCAACCACATAAATTAATTTTTAACCAACGGGATTAAGTTTCAAACAATAATAGTATTTTTCTACTTTAAAAAATAAATTTTAACTTAGAAAAAACTAATTTTCCACCAAATAGATCGATTTTCAACCAATAAGATGAATTTTCTACCAAAATAGATGATTTTTTAACCTAATATTTAAATTTCAAAAGAATTTTAAACCAAAAAGATGAATTAATTGCCAAGAGGATGAAATATTCTCCCACAAAATTCGAATTTTTGATCAAATATATAAACTTTTAACCAAATATTTAAATTTTTGACTTAAAAAGATAAATTTTGAACCAAACATGTGCAAGTTAAATTTCCCGTTAAAACAATTAATTTTTGACTACAAAAAATAATTTTCAACAAAATAATTAAATATTGAACAAAAAAAAGTTTTTTCACCCAGAATGATGATTCATCAACCAAATAAATGAATTTTTAACATGGTTCCAACTAAGCAGTAGAATTAAAAAAAAAGATAAATTCTCAAAGAAAATCGTGATTTATGATATTTTAACAAAAAAGATTTTAATTTTATATAAAAAATAGTTGAATTTAACCAAGAAAGATAAAATTACCCGATCTGTAAAATCTTTGTAATTTAGAAAAGTATACGTTTATTTAACTCTAGAATTTTTTTGTAAAAATGTACATTTAGTAATTATGATGTATATTTGTTTGAATAATAAATGCTTTAAAATCTCTTGAATGCTCTATAAATGTGTGAAAATAAATTAGGAAATTAAAAAAGTGTCGGTAAGGAAGGAATCTGGTCACGTGCCTAACTAATCACATGGCCTTAAATTCAGATTAAATAGAAATTTAAATTATTCCTTCTTAATGCCCAGTGAGAAAATTTAACTACAAAATTCATGGAAATTAAAAAAAAAAACATCAGATATCGAATCCTGGTCACTTCTGGGTTCTCAAAAAAATTTTCACGGTCAATGAAATTAAAATATTCAAACTCTAAAGCCAAAAATGTTCTCATTTGAAGTAATAAAAACTCATCTGCAAATTAAAGCAAATTAAAGTGGACCTCTTGAATTTTAAACTTTTCAAACTCAAGTTATATATTAGTTTGTAAATTGAGTTCAAAAAACAGATTCGGTTAGAAAAATATAATTCTAAGTTATAATTTGTAATGCTTTTAATTAAAGAATTAATCAATACATTTCAATTTTTTCTAATTTTATAATTATAAGCAATTTTAAGCTAGAAATTAAAAATTGATTACATTCAATTTTTCTATAAACTGAACACTTCTTAAATTAAAAGTTATTTTTATTTTAGATAGTTTAAAAATCCTTTAAATGTTACGAAATTTTATTTCAAAATCTTGAAACATTTACATGTTGACATTTTTAAAAAATTTTAATAATTTTTTTCTCATTTTTTCAGAACTTATAAACATCTTTAAAAACTATTCGAATTTTTCCTAAACATTTTTTTAAAATCCTGCCAAATTAAAAAAGAAATTTCTTTAAAACCTTCCACATTCATTTTTGATAATTTTGTAAATCTTTCTAAATCCCTTTTAAATATTCTCTCGAAAATTGATTTTTTCGAAATAAAAAATCATTTTCAATTTTTCTAGGAAATGTTGATTCTTCTGAAGCCTTTCAAGATTCTTAAAAAGCTTTTTAACATAGAACTTTTGGTACGAATTGCTGGATTTTGTTGATACACGTAGACACTTGGTTTAAATTATTTGAAATCATTTCAAATGTTTAATTAATTTTTAATTTGTTCAAAACTTCTAAATATTTTTTCAACAATTTGATTTACAATTTAATTGTTTTTAAATAGAAAAATTAAAATTTCAACGTTCAAAGTTTAGTTTTCTTGTTTGGTTTTGAATATTTAATTTAGAATTACTAATTTTAAATAAACAGCCAGATATTTCTAAATATTAAGTAATTGTTCCTTCTCTTATTTGAAATTTTTCAAATTTGAATGGTTCAAAAATTGAACGTTTTAAACTGGAATTATATTTGAAATATAATAAAAGCCTTTAATTATAAATATATTATTTTGACCTTATTTTTAAATAAAAAATATTTTATAAAGTTTCAACAGGGCGTTTAAATTTATTTGTTTAATAAGATTTTCAATTTGGAACAGTTTAATTTTTTAACGTTAAAATCTGGAAATTCTAAAATTGTGAACTAATTTCGAATCGTCTTGTAAAATGAATTTTTTATTTTAAAAATTTTAAAGTACAGTTCAATTTTAAAAATCAATTATTAATTTATATTCAAAGTTGATCAACTAAAAATGTTTTTTAACAAAAATCTTCGATTTTAAAAGCTTATAATTTTAATTGTTTAGGCCTTTAAAACTGCATTTTAAAATTACTTAAATTAAAATATATGCTTAAAAATTAAAAACCTAAAATTGAACATTTTTAAAGTGAAAGATGTTCAAATTAGGTATTCTAAACTGAATGATATCATAATTTATAAAAATCACAATTTAACAAATTATTTAAAAAACGGTTAAAATCAAAGTTCAGGGTGGCCGTTTTAATCAAAGAAAAAAATTCCCGGTCATTTCCCGGTTCGCAAATATTCTTCACGGCCAATGAAATTTGACAAAATCAAACACTAAATCTAAAAATGGTTCCATTTGAAGTAATAAAAACTGAACTGCAAATGAAAGAACTCAAAGCAAAACTCTTGAATTTTAAAACTTAAAAATTGAAGTTAAAAAGTTGTTTCATTCAAAAATTTTGTATTCAAAGGCTCAATAATTTACACGAACACGTATAAGATGAAAGTTCAACATTGAAAATTTCTCTGTCGAAATCTGAAATTTTAATTCTTTTCGAAAAGTTCCCAAAATTTTAATTCTTTTCAAAAATTCTACATTGCAACTAATTGTAAGAATTAGATTTTTTTCTTGCAAAATTCCCTGGTCCAATTCCTAATTTAATTTTTTTTCGAAAAAACCTCCTTTCAACACAGAATAATAATTTCGTTTGACAAATTCAATGTTCCCTTGACAATTGTTATTCTCCTGGATAAATTCTAATTCCACTTCAGAATTGGTTAAAAATTCAGCATTTTCAGTTCCAATTCAGAATTTTAATTCTTTAGAAAAATTGTTTATTTCAACTAAAAAATAAAATTCTTTTGTCATTTTCCGGTTTTCACGGCCTCATGACATATTTTTTCAAATGAAAATATATTTTTTTCATTTTTTGTTGAAAAGGAATATTTTTTCGTTGAAAAATTGACTTTTTAAATTTTAAATTCAAATACTTTGGTAAAAAATTAAATTTTTGTTAAAAATGCCTATTTTTTGTAGAAGATTCAACTATTTTCTTGAAAATTCGTATTTTTGCTACAAAAATAAACCTGTTTTAGAAGAAATTTCTCCTTTTTTGGATAAAAATTCAGTTTTTTCTCGGTTTAAAATTAAATATTTCAGTTGAAAATACATAAATTTCGCTGATAATTAGGTTGATTTAGAACAAATTCACTTTTTTCGTTGAAAATCAATTTTTTTCAAATGAAAACGTAAATTTTTCATTTTTTTTTGTTTGAAAAAGAATATTTCTTCGCTGAACGTTTGTCTTTTTGAATTTTAAATTCAAGTACTTTGGTAGAACATTACATTTTTGTTAAAAATGCCTATTTTTTGTAGAAGATTCAACTATTTTCTTGAAAATTTGTATTTTTGCTACAAAAATAAACCTGTTTTAGTAGAAATGTCTTTGTTTTTGGATAAAAATTCGTTTTTTTGTGTTGAAAATTAATTATTTCCGTTGAAAATTTATCTATTTGGCTGATAATTGGGTTTATTCAGGAAAAATTTACTTTTTTCGTTGAAAAACAATTTTTTTAAACGAAACTTTTTCATTTTTGGTTGAAAAAGAATATTTTTTCGTTGAAAAGTTGTCTTTTTGAATTTTATATTCAAATACTTTGGTAGAAAATTAAACTTTTGTTAAAAATGCCTTTTTTTTTGTAGAAGATTCAAAATTTCTAGTTCAAATCTAGAATTTTAATTCTATAAAAAAACTGTTAATTTGAACTCAGAAATAAAATTCTGTTGAAAAAATTCCTGTTTAAATCAAGAATTTTAATTAATTTATATTTTAATTCATAAAAATATATGCCTAAAAAATAAAAATCTAAAATGGAAAATTTTTAAAGTGAAAGATTTTCCAATTAAGCATTCTATACTGTATGATATTATAATTTATAAAAATCAGAATTTAACCAATTATTTAAAAAATGTTTGAAATCAAAGTTGGACAAAAGTTTCATTCTAAAAATGTTGTAAAATCCCCAAGTCAAAAAATAAAATCACTGTCATTTTTCGGTTTTCACGGTCTCATAACATTTTTTCAAATAAAAATGTAATTTTTTCATTTTTTGATGAAAAAGAATAAGCTTGTTTTAGTAGAAATGTCTTCTTTTTTGGATAAAGACTCGGTTTTTTTGGGGTTAAAAATTGATTATTTCAGTTGAAAATTTACGTATTTGGCTGATAATTGGGTTTATTTTGGGAAAATTCACTTTTTTCGTTCCAAATAAATTTTTGTTGTAGAAGATTCAACTACTTTCTTGAAAATTAGTATTTTTTGAAGACATTTGTACTAAAACAGGTTTAATTTTGTAGCAAAAACACGAATTTTCAAGAAAATAGTTGAATCTTTTACAAAACAAATAGGCATTTTTAACCAAAATTTAATTTTCTAACAAAGAAATTTAATTTAAAATTTTAAAAGATGCATTTTCAACGAAAAAATATTCTTTTTCAACATAAAATTAAAAAATTACACTTTCATTTGAAAAAAATTGATTTTCAACAAAAGCAAGAGTACATTTTTCCTAAATAAACCCAATTATCTGCCAAATAGATGTATTTTTAACTAAAATAATTATTTTTAAACACAAAAAAAACGAATTTTCATTTTAAAAAAAGAAGGCATTTCTACTAAAACAGGTTTTTTGGCGCATAAATGCGAATTTTCAAGAAAATAGTTGAATCTTCTAAAAAAAGTAGGCATTTTTAACAACACTTTAATTTTCTACCAAAGTAATTGAATTTAAAATTTTAAAAATGCATTTTCAACTAAAAAATATTCTTTTTCAACAAAAAACGAAAAAATTACATTTTTATTCGAAAAAATTGATTTTCAACCAAAAAAAGTGAATTTTTCCTAAATAAACCCAATTATCTGCCAAATAGATGTATTTTCAACTGAAATAATTAATTTTCAACACAAAAAAAGGAATTTTAAAGAAAATAGTTGAATCTTCTACAAAAATAGGAATTTTTAACAAAAATTTTATTTTGTACCAAAGTAATTGAATTTAAAATTAAAAAAGACGAATTTTCAACGTTGAAAAAGAATATTTTTTGATTGAAAATTCGCCTTATTGAATTTTAAATTCAAATACTTTGGTAGAAAATTAAATTTATTCATAAAAATGCCTATTTTTTGTAGAGGATTTAACTATTTTCTTGAAAATCCCCTTTTTTTGTGTTGAAGATTAATTATTTTAGTTGAAAATACATTTTTGGCTGATAATTGGGTTAATTTAGGAAAAATTCACTTTTTTCGTTGAAAATCAATTTTTCCCATGAAAATGTAATTTTTTATCTTTTTTTTTTTGTTGAAAAAGAATATTTTTTCGTTGAAAATTTATCTTTATGAATTTTAAATTCAAGTACTTTGATAAAAAATTAAATTTTGGTTAAAAACGCCTATTTTTTGTAGACGATGCAACTATTTTCTTAACAATTTTTGCTACAAAAATAAACCTGTTTTAGTAGAATAGTCTTCTTTTTTGGATGAAAATTCGTTTTTTTTTGTGTTTGAAATTAATTATTTTAGTTGAAAATTCATCTATTTGGCTAATAATTGGGTTTATTTTGGGAAAATTCAATTTTTTTGTTCAAAATCAATTTTCTTTTTAAATTCATTATTTCAGTAGAAAATCCATTTCTCCGACTGAAAATTTAAGTTATTTGTAGAAAATACGTTGTTTTCGTTTAAAATTAGGTTTCTGTAATTGAATATGTAACTTTACCATTTTTTGTTGAAAATTAATCTTGTTTCGTTAAAGCTCTATTTTTTAAATACATCTGTTTTAGTAGAATTTTTATCTTTTTTGGATAGAAATTTGGGTTCAAACTTCGTTTTTTTTTTGTTGTTTAAAATTCATTGTTTCAGTTGAAAATCCATCTCTTCGCCTGACAATTTAACTGATTTATGCAAAATTAGTTTTTTTATTTGTGTAAAATTATCTTTTTTTGAACTAAAAATGTAAGTTCTTTATTGTTATTGAAAATTATTCTTTTCTTCGTTAATAATTCGTCTTCATTGTTGGAAAAGTAATCTTTGTAGGTAGAAATTTCCACTACTAGGATAAAAATGCAACTGTTTTGTTGAAAATTCGTTCCTTTGGATTAAAAATTTATCTTTTTTGGATAAAATAAATATTGCGCTTGGAATGTTAATGAAATTTAAAAAATAAATAATGAAAAAGCCTTTTTTCCATATATTTCTTCATTGTTTTTATTCAAATAGAGACATTTAAGAGTATGTTGGCCAAATTTTATAGTTAGATTCTTGTTGTTTTAGTTTAAATTCCAAGAACTTCGGGACAAAATATTGATTTCTTAATTTTTAATAAACCCTGCTGCACACAATTCAACTAATTATTTTTAAAATATTAATCATTTTTTAAATCAGTCAAATTGCTAAAATCTAGACAATAGTAAGGGATTGAAGTTTTTTTTAATTGCTGTTTTGTTTACACTCCTTCAAATTTATTTTTTTAATACCAAAAATTTTCAAATTTTTGTGAAGCAGTAGTTTATTAGCAGTACCTTTAGTTTTAAAAAAATGTTAAACTGTAAAAAAATATAAATTACTAACTCATGAAAGTCGCATATCGACCATAAAACTATTTAAAAAAATATTTTTCTGTAAGAGTTTTAATCTAACTTGCACTTTCTATATGAAATGGGTTTGTTCCAATGAAAATAAATTAAGTTTTAAAATCAGTACAACTTTATTCAAATTTGCTCAAGAACATTAGATTGTATCTTCAAAATTTAGAAATTTTGGATTGAAACTTAAATTTTTAAAAATTTGCATTGGAAACCTTTCAAGATTGAATAATTTCACCCTGAAACTTTTCAAATTGCACAACATCAAATTATCTAGCTGAGAAATAAATATTTTCCGATAAAACGTTATAAACTACGAAAAATTTGGAGACTTTCAAAATGCAGGATAGTCGTTTTAATCAAAGAAGAAAAATCTCGGACATTTCAAGCTTTTCAAACATTTTGCACGGTCAATGACATTAAAAAATTCGAACTCTAAAGTAAAGATTTTTCCAATTGAAATAATAAAAAATTAATTGAAAATTATAGCACTTAAAGTGGGACCATTGAAATTTAGATTTTTCCAAAAATGACCTGAGTTTTTAATTGATATAATACTTTCGAATAATTTAATTTTTAACCAAGAATATGGATTTTCAACAAAATGCATGAATTTTCAAACAAAAATAGAATACTTTAATTTTCAGTTGATATAATAATTTGAAATATTAAATTTTTAACAAAAAAAAATGAATTTTTAAACAAGAAGCTTAATTTTCAACAAAAAATGTAATAGTTATATTTTTAGCGAAAGAAATTAATTTTTGAACAAGAAGATTTTTTTAAGAAAGAATTTTTAACAAAATACATAAATTTCCAAACAAACCGTTTAATTATTAACAAAAAGGCAGATTTTTAACAAAATACATGCATTCTCAAACATGTAGTTGAACGATGAACAAAGAATTTTTTCCATACAAAAAAAAGAATTTTCAACATAAAATGTAACAGTTATATTTTTAGCGAAAGAAATTAATTTTTGAACAAAAATAATTTTTTTAAAAAAGAATTGTTAACAAGATAAATTCATTTCCAAAGAAACCTTTAAATAATTAACAAAAAGGCTGCTTTTTAACAAAATGCATGCATTCTCAAACATTATGTTTGAATTATGAACAAAGAATTGTTTCCCAAAAATAGGAATTTTTAACAAAATACATAATTTATCAATTAAAAATAGCACACTTGAATTTTTAACCAAAAATAGAATACAGATATTATTATAATTAATAGATATTATAACCTTAAATTATTCAATTTTCAACCAAGATGGTTAATTTTCAAAAAAACACACATTTTTAATAAAAAAACACGAGTTTTCAATCAAATAAATTAATTATGAACAACACAAAGACGGATTTTTAACGAAAAATAATTAATTTTTAAACAAAAATATGATTTTTCATTCAAAAATAGAAGACTTATATTTTTAGTGTATATAATTAATTTAAATAATTGAATTTTCAACCAAGAGGACCAATTTACCAAAAATATGAATTTTCAACCAAAAATAGAACACTTACATATACAGTTGATATAAAAATTTCAATAATTCAAATTTAAACCAAATAGTTGATTTATGAAAAACAAAAAAACGAATTTTTAACGAAATTGATTAATTTTTAAACAAAAAAATTTTTTTTACCAAAAAGGACGAATTTTTTAACCAGAAATAAGGCACTTTAATTTCCAGTTGATATGTTACATTTAAATAATTAAGTTTTCAACCAAGATGGTTAATTTTCAACAAAATAGCCCCTTTTTTAATAAAAAAACACGAGTTATCAATCAAATAGATGAATTATGAACAACACAAAGACGAATTTTTAACGAAAAATAATTAATTT